>JAPQRN010000634.1:0-12730 GCA_037367275.1 Coranthus polyacanthus | reverse complement strand
TTCCCACGTTTAAAGGCTGTTTTTGGTTCTGAGTGAAGGTTGAAGAATCCAGACGGTTATTTGTTACTTTCAACTTTTCTTTATGGTCAGAACATTTCAGAAATATAGAGGTAGATTCATTCATTAAACGAGATAATATATTATGTCATGAAAATTATCATGACATAATATAGAAATTATATCACAATAAAACTAGCATGAAAATGATCATTATTGTTTTATCGCCCAGCCCTTCTAGAAACGTTACTTAACACATACTTTGTGATTTGGATTCGTCAGGCTGGCATCATTGAGGAAATGCTCGAAGACACGTTTGAAAGCATGGAAGATGGGGAAGACATGGAGGAGGCAGCGGAGGAGGAAGTTGACAAGATCCTCTTTGAAATTACAGCAGGTGAGGAAATGTGCTAAATCGCAGAAGTATATGGTGTTACCGTTTTGTGCGTGAGTCCGTAGTACAGATTGACGTGTGCCACGGATGGTTTCATAGTTGGTTTTGCTTTATTAGGTGCCCTTGGAAAAGCACCCAGCAAAGTCACAGATGCGCTGCCTGAAATGGAGCCCGCCGGAGCCACCGCAGCTTCAGACGAGGAGGAGGAGGAGGACATCGAAGCAATGCAGTCAAGATTGGCGGCCCTGAGGAGCTAAGGGGGTCTGTCGCCGCTCCGTCGACGTCAGCTCGCTTACTCCTAAAGACTGAGACAATTCTGGTGCAGGGTTCACAGTGCTGAACATCCTCTCTGCTTCATCTTATAATTATTTCATATAATCATTTGAAGTAAACTTTGTGCTTTGACAGTTATGTCTCTAAAGTTTTTTATAGGACGTTTACTCAGCCAGAAGCCGTTTTTGCTTGTTGTCGTTTATCATCGGGGAAACCCTTGGTAAGTCTTTATCATCCAAAGTCAAACAGAAGGTTTAAGACGGTGTATATAATGTAAGTAAGAAAAGCCTGCTGTGCCTACAGTGCATCATTCAGTATTCCTTCTCTGTCCTTAGTTAAGGACTGGACTTGGAGGTACTCGGGTGTTAATGATCCAAATCTGAATTAAATAACTGTTGATTAAAGTCACCCTGCACGTATATGTTCAGTGCAAATCACATCCTAGATCACTTTTCAGCACTAGGTCTGATGGGTCACGCTATATTTTGTAAGCAACAGCTGTTCCGTTTATCATTAACATTATCTGCAACACTAGAGGTGAAGGGGGGGGATTTCCCTTTTGATAGTTAATTTTTTTGTGTACAGCAAAAAAGCAAAAATGTACGTATACTATATGTGGTCCTACATGTAAAGAACACTTATCAGATGAGTACACGCATACTAACCTATCCCATTTTTGCATTAACATTGAGCATGTTAAACGTGTGACTTTGTATCATGTTTGATTTTCATCGTCAGCAGGAAGATGCAGAGGAAGGGGAAAGGTCGGTTAGTGCAGAACCTACATATTGTGGAAGTGTTGTGTGTATAATTTTTCTATGTGAATGGCAAAAAGGAAATAAACTTTTAAGAATACGTTTGGATAAAGGTATCTCTGATGCTATAGGAGTGCGTGAGAAAGAAGTAGAAAAGAAAGACATGCATCAAAAGATTCAAGTAAAGCCCAGCAGCTTCAGACCTACCCTGCAATCCTCCATCACACCGCATTTAATGGACTTTTCAACACCACAGTAAACACAAAATTTGATCTTATTCTCATCAGGAATTGACCTTTTTTCTATTAAGGTTTGTTCTTTAAAGGAGCGAGTGAACGTCAAAGCCTTTCAGCCTCTTGAATCTGAGGCAGGGCATTTCGGGTCCACCTTGTTTTGAAGGAATTCCCTTGGCTTTAAAATGGACAAAAGGCTTAGATTTCCACCAGCCGCAGCACTCCCTCGGCAGCTTTTGTTCTACTGTAACAGAGCCTTGTCTCTGTACTCGGGCTCCAGTATGTAGGCCAGAGTCTGGTCGCCGCAAAAGTGGAGGTGCTTTCAGGTTTGGTGAACAGAAGTCAAGAAGTGTCGGGGCCAGCTGGAATCTCATTCCTGAGACTCTTTCGATATAGATTTCCGTCTTAGGCTGGTACAACTTAAGTGGAGTTAAAACAGTTTAGAGTCAAAACCTCAACAGCCCCTGGTTCTCCAAAGCCCCAGGTTTAACGAGTGTTTTTTTTTTTGTAATCGCAAACTTGAAGATTAGAGAATTTGAAGTAGAATTAACCAAGGTTTGTCCTGCTTTATAAGTAACGCTGATGCCGACATGGGTTGCGTGTCAAAGTCGAGCTCAAAGAACTTTATGGTGCACACACGCTGCATTTCCCTAAATGAAGTTATAAATGAAGTGTTAAACATTTCCATGTCGTCTATATTCTTAAGGAACATACAGGCCTACTCACAAAGAGGACATTATTTGTACAGTCGTATCACTTGCAGCTTTGGAAATAATTAATGGACCAGTGTGATGTGGTGTTGAAATGCATTTTCTGCCTCTTCCTTCGTGAATCTGACTCTTAGCAGCGACCCGTCTTCACTTAACACCAGAATGTCCGTGTTCTCCTCATCATGCGATTTCTCTTGGTTAATTTATAGATTAATTTGGATTTGGGGTCGACTGACGGATAAAGCCCGATAGCTGATCAACTGGCCGATATATATCCTTGGGAAAAAATTAAAAAAACACTGACGCAGTTGAGAATCAAAAATCTAAATCAAAGTAATAAATAGGTAATTCATAGCCTATAAAAATATGGATCGCTGAACATAAGACTAATTAATGAATAAATCTGGAAGTTAATATCAAACTAAGAAAAGAATATAGGCGATTCTAGTTGTAATATTCCTTTTTTTCCTTCAAGGTCAATAATTCCAGTTGAGAATCCTGATATTAATTATTGGACACTATGGAAACAAGCTCTGCCGATACCAAAATCATCCTATCGGTGCCAATGAATCGGTTTGTGTATCGGCAGCTGATACGTATAATAATGGCGTCTCAATGTTTTTGGTCATCTAGTGTAAAACTGGGAAATTGTACCATTTCAACATTTCGTTTACTGAAAGTAGTTGTTATCAGATTTTACCATGCATGTTATAAATTGCTGTAATTAAGTCTATTTAGCGACTTTGATGATTCTCAAACTAAACTATAAGTGCGGAAGGGCTGTTTGATTGGATTTCTACAGATAAATCGCAGGTGGTCTGATAATTACCTCCGAAGCCGCATGAACTGTCCTCATCCAGGCTGCTGAGTATAGCTGTGTAATCTGTGCAATACAACACTGCCATCTACGGATCCGCGTTGGCCTAGATTCCTGTCACTGTTTATTCTGCATCACGTTGCCGCCTGTGTGCGTCCAGACGCAGCCGCCTGGACGCGCCTGTCATCTGGAGGAAACTCCTCCCCGCAGACAGCGCGTCCTGTCGCCTTTCCAGCGCAATGGTCTCCTGGATCATCTCTAGACTTGTGGTGTAAGTCTTTTTTCTTTTTTTTTTTCTTTTCTTAATTTCAATCCATATGATAAGCGGCGGAGTAGGATAAGAATACATTGCGGCTCCCGGTTGTTGCGGCGTTTTTTTTTTGTTTTTTTTTTTGAGGCGCTCGTTGGAGGCGCAGGAGCGACGCGCGGTAGAAGCCCCCGCAATTTGTCTATTTAAGCCGAATCAGACGTCAGTGTGTAAGGGGAGCAGATCTGTTGTCTGTTAATTTTTGACTATAAAGCGGTCCGGATTCCACAGTTGGTGCTTTGCCATTTGAGCAGGAATGCCGAGCTGGGCCTGTGTAGGTCTACTGTATCACTGAACAGGCTGCCATATACTGCATGCACTCTTTGTGTTTATCAAGTGTCTCTTTTTTTTATTACAGACAAAGCGGTGACGTGATTGTCTGAATAATGCATTTTCATCCTGGAAATCGTATTGTGAGTCAGATCTAGAAAACAAGACGCGTCTTTCTCTGGCAGAAACCTAAATGGCACTCAGTAGGGAGGTGAATAACAGGAGCGGTCTTTGAGTGGAGCTATATTCTGTGTTGATGTCCCATATTGAAAAGAGAAAAAAAAACAAAAAAACAAAAGGGATGGGTCCGCCTTCTCGGGTTACAATCCAAACTTATTCATGTTTATAAGATTTTTTTTTTTTTTTTGGTCCACATCCACACGTTTCCTCTTGTATTTTGACATTTGAGTGAAATAAAACAATAGAATCGCAGTTGTTACAGTGGGTTAGGGTTATTTTTTACCTTCACAAAGTATGAATCAGCATTACAGAGCGTGTTGGCTACACTAACAGCGGGCCCAAACCTCAAAATAGTGAGGCAATTAAATTTAGATTACAAGATCCTGTTACACAGATGGGTGTGCTTTTGCATTGCTCGTTCAGATCCCTGTTATGTAGGTCACTTTAGGTCCATTCTCCCCCAGATCGGGTTAGTCTCGTCGCCCAGCCTGTTCTAAGTGTCCTTGTGTTTTCTGAACTCCGTTGGGGCACAGTGAGCTGGACAGGCCGAAGCAGTGCAACATGATGTGGGTCAGTAATTTGATCAGGTCGAACTCACAGCTGTTGCTTGACTGTAGCACTTCAACGGACAGAGAGAGGCACAGGTGTACACACACGAATAGACATTTAGAGAAAAGAAACGGAACAAATGGGAGCTAATTTTACCACGAGTCTTAAAGCTTTGGACAACTTGCCAGGGCACCTGCATGTCTGGTTCTGCAGATTTTCAAGGGGAAAGGTTGTTGGACGTTTCCTGATTTGCGTGGGTTTTACCTGACCTCAGTCTCACTTTACTCATATGTATTGGAATAATGAATCGATGTCCATAATATGAGTCACAATTCATAGAATTTACGGTCCACTTTATATTGATTTATGCAGAAATGTGTATGACATCTCGTGTCTGATGAACATATTATCCACAATTATGATTTACTGCATTTAAAGTCATTCCATTTAAACACCTGTGTACATATTGTGCACATTTTCTGTCTTCCAGACTCGTGTTTGGTACACTATATCCCGCATACTCGTCTTATAAAGCTGTGAAGTCAAAAGATGTGAAAGAATATGTGAGTATTGTTGCTTTTTCTGTTTTTTTTTTTAATCGTAAAATGACATCCTCCTGAATATTGTTTTACAAGATATCCCGCGGAGCTATGTTAACTATTGTCCACTGTTCTATTATGTTTTAGGTGAAATGGATGATGTACTGGATAATATTTGCCCTATTCACGGCAGTGGAAGTATTTACGGACATGTTTCTTTGTTGGTAAGAAACCTCGCATACTCGGTGTGAATTATTATTCATGTTGAAAAATAGTTTGCCTAGTAACAGTTGCTTCAGCAGCATTACATAACACATTCTCGCTGACATTTGAAACATTAATATTGGCTCGATTGTTGCTTTCTGTCTTCATTACAGGCTTCCGTTCTACTATGAACTGAAGATAGCCTTTGTGGTGTGGCTACTGTCCCCTTACACTAAGGGCTCCAGCGTGCTCTACAGGAAATTTGTTCATCCCACGCTTTCCTCAAAAGAAAAGGTGAAAATCCCTTCCTTTGTTGGGTTTCCTTTACTTCCTCTGATGCAGTTCAGGGAAAGGCGTCTTCAGTGAAACTATTCAATTCAGCCTGGGCTTTAAGTTAGTTTGCGTGGTGTTGTGGCTAATACAATTTTAGCCTCGCTGATGTCCACACAACAACGGGGCTTTTGTGCCACATTTCTTGTTTGTTTTTTTTCTCTTTGCGGAGGAGAAAGGAAATGACAGTGTCCCTCCATTTCACCTTTTCTTTCTCCTGTGTGAGCCAGGAAACAGATAAGCGAGATCAATAGTCGTCAGAATCAAGCAATGAAGCAAAATAAGAAACATCTGATAACGCGGCGCGTGCATAACAACACTGATTCACAGTGTTCACTTACCTTTTTGTTGCAGGACATTGATGACTATATCTGCCAAGCGAAGGACAAAAGCTATGACACACTGGTGCATTTTGGGAGAAAAGGGCTGAATGTTGCTGCCACAGCTGCTGTCATGGCTGCAACAAAGGTACTGCAGACTCCAAACATTTGTTTTGTACCGACCTGGGGGGGTACAGTAGAGGGTCAACGAATGCAGCGGTATCAAGCCTGTTGTTTTGTCATCATTCACACAGAATAATAGTAAATGAAGCTTTAATTGTCTCTTCCGTGATCAAGCAGGAACCTGAAAAATGTCTCTTAAAGATGCATCATTCTCAATCGATAACCAGGGTCATGAAAAACCTGGAAAAGTCATGGAATTAAGTAAAAGCATCAAAAGTTTTGTAAAAGTCATGGAATTTAGTTTTTAGGGACGCAAACTACCAACCCTTACGCTACAGAATGTGTTTAATAAAATGTGAAATTCAGACTAAATCAGTTCATAAAGGCATGTTTCAAAGTCAAACATTTCGGTGAAATCAATTCCATTATAAAATGAATAATATAAATGATTCAAGGGTGGGTTTTTCTCCGTAAGGCCACATTTTAAAGCTGATATTTAAAACGTTTTCTTTATGGGGGTAAGAATATTTCTCACCTTTTTCACCTGTGGTGAGTTTGCATCCCTGAGTTCTGTCTTTAAGGAAATTCACGAAACAAGAGAGCAAACCTGCCAGATTTAGACACTGGGTCACTGAAGAACTTATTTTAAAAACGGAGTAGGTTTATGTGCTGGGATGGCTTTTTGAACAATGCAATTTTGCCTAATTTTCAATCTATATCATTAGAAAATATCTTATTAGCTTAACAGATTTTCTGAGTATTTGAAGTGAACATAAAAATAACCAACGATTAGAGAATAAAAAGGCTGCTATTTCATTTTCGTACAATAATGAACTAAAGTTCACTTCTGTTCATGTACTTAAAAGTTGTGAACGGTCATGGAAATGATATCATTAGTCCTTAACACATTGTTGCTGACACTAACATAAAACCCTGGTGTTTCCTGATCCAGGGCCAGGGGGTCCTGTCAGACAGGCTGAGGAGTTTCAGCATGCAGGATCTGTCTTCCTTCCAGGCCGACCCTGCTGACACCGTCTCTGGCACCACGCAGCCTGCAGCAGCACAGCACCGGACCAGAACTATGATGCGCAGCAAGTCAGAGAGCTACAACAAGGGTGAGGAGCTGCTACGGGTGTTGTGTGTTTTTTACCACCTCGCAGAGAAACGTTACAGCCGCTACAGACATTAAGACTTAGCGAACAAGAAGTACAGATATAGAGGTATATTAAGACTGTTGTGGCGTTGAGTACAGTAATGGGTTCCATTCCACCTGTTTACAGAGCAGCACATTAGCTCTAATGGTGCCACAGCAGTGACTGTTTCACTTGCGTAAAACAGATTAGCACATAGGTTTCTCTCTTCCTGTTCGCACTTGTTTAAGACCACAGATATTGTTAGTACCTCTGTTTTCCTGAGTGGCCCCCTAACCCGCCTTCCTGTTTGGAGGAGGTCGGGCCTCGAAGGGATGCCAGACTCACCGTCCTGTGATTAAACTCACGTCTAGCTGCGAGCTGAATCCGGGTTGTACGCTATGTGGAAACAGTTTGTTCTAATCGCGTGGCTTCATATTTTTTTCAGCAGATAACGATTTCTTTGTGGTAAAATCGGACAAAATATTTTGACACAACAGTTTACGTTTGACAGAAATGACTTTAAGGCACGGCTGACCCTTTTTATTCTTTTTTTTTTTATTCAACATGCAGTCCCAACAACATGTGCTTCGTCTGAGTTTGGTGTATTCTGTATTTTACACATACATAAATCCCATTAAAGACCAAATTCATTTCTGATTTCTCTACCCTGTTTGTCAGTCTCAGCGGTTTTAGTTTGTACTGATGATGTGAATCTTAAAAAACGGCACACACATATTAACAATGACATTAATGATAACTTTATTCAGCTGCAGATTAATACATATATGGTGATTGTTAGTGGGTTAAATTCGTGCATTATCCCCACATTTGTCCTTAAAGATTACTGTAACACTATCACACTGTTATATGGCTTTCTGCTGCATTAAATGAGATGGAATCTGACCTGAGCAGATGCAGAAAACACAAACACAGAAGACCAAATCAGAAGAGCCTTGTTAAGCTTTGTGCTGCAGGAAAGATACGTTATATTGGTTTTCATTGTAATCATAACTTTCCATTTGGCTTCTGCTTTGTGGTCTGCAGAGTGATAATGTATTATACACTTTCATAATCCCTGCAACCAACAAAATCAGTTGCAGCCCTATAGCAATTACACAGAATCAAAAGTATTTAGCTTTTGGGTCAACAGGCCAGATAGAGGTTTTTATATGCACAGGCCTGTTGTTCATCCCTGCCTCCGAACTTTTTTCACGGTGCAGGACAGGATTTTGACATGGCAGAGTTTGAGGTGTTGGGGTTGAACCAGTGGGACTCCAAGGACTCGTTTTTCCAAACCGTTTCAACCTCTGAGCAACAGTCTGAGTCTCCCCAGTCCTCCCCACCCTCCACACCTTCTCCACCTGCCACTCCTCCTCCTCCTCCTCCTCCACCTGCCTCTCCCCCTGCCTCGGAGCAACCCGAGGAGGTGGTGAAAGGGGTGCAGGAGTCGTCCGGCTCTCCACAGCTCAGGCTGGTTAAGAGGAAGGCTCCTGAGGTACTGCCTCATCAACGTGGCTGCTCAGCTGCTGCCTCATCCTAACTGCCCCTTGAGAGTGGCCCTTTACTCACTGATTCACTGATTTTTACTGCTGTGTGGCTAAAAGAATCATCACGGTTCAGTACTTCTGCAACTGTGGAGAGTCTGGCTACTAATAGGATTTCTGCACTGATGGAACCGAATTATGGAATTAGTGTTTTATTGTTTAGTGCACATTAATGTGTCATGTTGATGTTGTATCATTGCAACAGCTCACTTGTTTTAATGTGGAATGGGAAAGGCCCGAACTCACTCCAGATATTGACATGGTTTGCGTCCTGTTGTCCACTTGTGATAATAACCTCTACTTTTCATGTCATGTTCATATTCAGACAGGGGGCAACTTGAAGGAAAAACCACCGTAAAGTGTCTTAGTAAGGTGTTGGCTCACCACGCGCCACCAGAACAGCTTGAATGTGCCTTGGTGTCGATTCTACAAGTCTGTGAAGTTGTGGCGGAAGAAAGCGTCATATTCTAAAGGATCATCATGTGTTTGTAGCTTCACTGTCCCGTGAAAACCACGCATCTCTAAAAAGCCAACTTTTCATGAGCTCAGAAAAACGGGCCCGTTTTCCAGCTTGTCGCGATGCATTGTCCGGCGAATACAACAGACTTTATTTGGCTTAAGAAGAACAATTAATCCTTCAGTTTATCGCAAACATTCAAAATCAGCACATTTGATTTTCACTGGACAGGAAGGAGAGGGAAAAAAAAATGTAATCTGAAAAAGAATTCAAGCTTGTGAGACAAGTGTAGTGGAGTAAAAAGTCCGATATTTGACACTGAGATGTAGTGGAGTAGAAGTATAAAGCAGCATAAAATGGAAATACTCGTGCAAAGTACAAGTCAATTTGTCCTTGAGTAAATGTACCTCTGGATGGATGGGACACCACTCTTCCAAAGCCTGTTCCTATTCATGGTGTTTTGATGATGACGGTGGTGGAGTCCCAAACCTCCCCATAGATGCTCACGTGGGTTGAGATCTGCTGACTGCGAAGGCCACAGTGTTTGATTCACATCGTTTTTCATGCTGCCATGCCTATATGGACGGGGGGCATTGTCATCTTGAAAGAGATCGCTCCCACTGTTTTTCCTTTAATTTGTCACTTGTCTGTAAGTGAGTCATGGGAATGAACAGAACGCGTAACATTTGGTTTGAGCTTGTTTGGCATGGTGCACTGTTTGAGTACTGTGGAAACGCTGGTGACTATTAGCCGATTAAACCCCATCTTCTGCCTTATTTTTATCCTCATCTCTTCTCCTCTACAGCCTCCTCTTAGAGTCTTGAGGCCTCTCACAAGATCCAGGAGTGCTCTTTCCTCGAACAATGAAGCCATGTGAAACTATCCTCAAGACTACTCCAGCTGCCTTTGCTGCAAGAAGTAAAAATACTGAATGGCCAAAAGCTACATGACTGAAGCAGCCTTGCTTTGGAATAAGGTATTACCAAAGTGACCTACGATGATCCCTCGACATATAGTATATAGCTTGTGGCTCATGATTAAAAAAAAAAATAAGTTTGAGACACTGAGATAGGACAAATGAGTGAATGGGCTCCATGCTGATAAACATTTTTGAGTTTGTGGGTTATTGAATACGTGTATTTATGTACAGTTTGTGTGTATTTCATCCTTCTGATTTGTTTTTATATATCAGGTTCGGGTAGGCAATCGCATGTGTGTCTTCCCTGTCGTTAGGTTGTCAAACAGAATGTACTGTCACTCAAAACTACAGCTGGCAACGAGAGTGACGCCGTCGCTGTCACAGAATGTGTTAAAAGCCAAGGATCGAACGAGAAGGCGCGGCTGTTTTTAACCCTCAGTCTGTCCGTCCGTCTGTCTGTCCTGAAGAAACACCATTTAGCCGAGGCAGCGAGAGGAAACGGCCGACTATCCAAACACCTTGAGATCATGAAAAGTCAGACAGAAGGCGCAAACGACATTCTGTTATTTATTTACCTCCTTATAAAGCCTTAAAACAAGAAAGCAGAGGCGTGAAAATATAAAATGTCTCATATGGCTATAAGTATTTAAAACACAACTTTGTTCTCTTTAAACAATCATTTTTGCACTATGTTGAAACTATAAATTACTGCCCTCGATTCTCTGAAATGGCCATAAAGTAAATTTAACAGTAATCAGTAACAACTTGTTTCTGAATGCCATCACTCGTATAATGTTCAGAAATAGATAGATCAAATAAATAGAAATAGAAATCCCTCCCGCCAGAGGTTTTCTCAGTGGAGCAGACTGTTTATGACAATCTACTGTTCGGTTCTACAGTCGTATATGTGACAATTTATTTAGCAATTCAGAGACGAATTAAGAAAGCGTCACTTTCAGGTGTAGCAAAAAAAAAAAATGGGATAGAATTTAATTGAATATATAAAATGTATAAACACGGATCTTTCCCCGTGTTTAAAACCACTGTGTGAAATTTAGCTGTTAACTGAGCAACACTAAACCCGACGTTCTCATCTTCTACTTGCTTCTTCTGTTTTTTAGGAATCCATGCGAGTGACTGCATTGGTTTGCAGGTTTACAAACGCACACTTTAATATTACTGGGCGTTGATACACTTGCGTCATTGTATGTTTCCATCCCGTACTTTATTCACTGAGCCTGAGCTGCGGCAACGTTTTCCACAAAGCATCGCTGTGTTCGTCGTCGATGGGTGGGTTTCATCGTTGTATCTTTCATCATTTCGGGTGGTTTGAAGTTCGAAACAAATGCTTCTCAGGTACAACTGTTCTGTTTACACGTCACTCACTCTGATGTTGTAGATACACTTGTTATGCACATGAAAATGTCCTTTTAATGGATACACGGTAACACAAAAAAAAAAAAAAAAAGACAAAAAAAAGAAACAGGTCAAATCAGATTATGTGTTTCAGCATTTGTAGTACCAGTGTTAGTGTTGGAGGTGAGTTCCTTCTATTAAAATTCATGCAAAGTAAAACACGTTGCTAAGTAGCAGATTTGTACACTTGTGCGTAGACTGATTAACTCATCATTGCATGATGTTTGTTAATAATTTGTATGAAAATTGGATTTCTTAAATGATTGTGTGTGAAGCCGTTGACCTCTTCAGGCGATTTGCTGGTAAACACTGATATCTTTTGTCATTTTAGATGCTTTGTTAAAAGAACGTATGTTATGATTACCACTTGGCTCTACATACATATGAGTACCATGTCTTACTTCCTGATAAACTAGCCACTTTGACTTTACTGTTTGAAAAGACACCACTTTAATAAGTTATCTTAAATTTTTTTCTGGCAGGCCAGAATGTCAAAAACACTTAAAAGTTCAAAATGCGTATGAATTATAAAACTAAGCAGTGATGTGATGACATGATGGTTTATGGCTATCAATTTATTGTTCCACTAGATAAACATCTCTGTTAAATCGATTTCCAGCCATTAAATATGAAGCAAAACTTTGTGTCTTTTTTTTTTGTCCCATTATCTCTAAAGCAAGATTCATTTCAAACATACAACCTTTTTATTATGTATATGACAGCATTACATTAATATTCACATGAGAAACGAGATGACGTTACATCAAACAACAAATTACGGTTTGAGGTTGACTCGATCGTGGTACTTCAGGTACGGATCGTTGAGATACCAGTTCCTCCTTTTCCAAAAAGATGTTGTCATTTTATCCAACAGTCTGCTCTGTGTTTTGTTACAAAATACATGTTCCCTCAGGCGACTTCGTCTGTCTGGTTTCTTCTTCCACAGTTTCTTCTTGTATCCAGCCTGTTTGAAGGCAAGAAAAGGTCACGTTGGCAACAGCGCTGGTTAGTATGAGTAGAAATTTTCAGAGTCAGTTTTTCTAAGACAGGCTCATTGGTGGAAACTTACCATCTCAGAATCAGGCCATTTTTCAAGATCAGAAGAGTAATGGTCAAGAAAATTCAGCAGTAACCCTAACCCTGCCAAGGAGGCCACGCCTCAGGTTTTAGGTACTTGTAGCAGCAAATCCTTTTATTTCTTTCTGTTGGTACCATGTCATAGAACATATAGGTCTACAACTTGGGCCAGTTGTTTTAGTG
>JAPQRN010000633.1:0-16207 GCA_037367275.1 Coranthus polyacanthus | reverse complement strand
TGTGTGTGTGTGTGTGTGTGTGTGTGTGTGTGTGTGTGTGTGTGTGTGTGTGTGTGTGTGTGTGTGTGTGTGCGCAGGAGGCTGGTTGTGAGTGTGTGCCTTTGCCTGCTTACAGCTACTTACCAGGGATATTATAAGAGATTAAGCCTGGAATAAATTAGAATAATTTGAAGCTAATCCTTGTATGTTTGTTTCTGTGACATTTGTTTAAAATTTGACATTATAATTCCAGCTTACTGCCAGGGGAAACCAGCATAATATCTGAGGAAACCTTAATGCCATCCACTACATGTTCTTAGTTAAGGTTCACAAAACAAACTTGGTGCCAAAGAAGAACAGTATGGTTTCTTTTAGTTTGGGGTGGTCTGTACATATATCTTTCATGTGTAACAACCAAGGGACTATCTCACATTAAAGTCCTACTGATCCTCCGAGGAAATGTTCTGCGGTGTGCTAAGGTGCTTCGTTTAAACATCCATGTAAGGTAGAAATGAGTTGACGGTAGCGCTGAATCATATACTTTTCTCGTCCTCATACCTTCTCTGTTCCTTCCCTTCAGTCATCCTTTGAGTAAAATCCCTGTCTATCCATACATCCATCCGTCCTCACTCAGCTTTTGCAGATCTGTCTGTTCGCTGTCTCGTTGCTATGGTTTCCATTATGCTTCCTGCCTGCACTGGGTTGAAGGACAGAGTGCTGATAATGGTTATTATTTAGGAGAGAGAGGAGAAACATAGGCAAAACAGTGAGCACAGTGTACTTATTTAATGTAATATCATCTTTCAAACAAACACATATGTACACTCGCTGTGGTCTTCAATCTGCATCCCCAGGCTGCAGAAAAGGTAGACAGGCAACTGTACGCCAACATTCCCCTTAGCGTCAGATGTTTAGCTCTAGTGAGTCCTATCTTTTAACTGATCAATAAGCAGGAGGAACAGAACTCCCCCTACTCTCCACAGGATAGGCTGCAGTTACAAGACTGCTCTGGACCAAATCAGCCTGCGTCGGGCTGTGTTAATGCTCAACGGCCATGCTGCACGCTGCCTAGCAATACAGGAAAAACGATTTGCTCTGCAATCTATAACAGGCACTCGATGACTGTAAGAGCAAGCGGTTGGGCGTTTGCGTGTGAGTGCATGTTCGTGCCATGTTTTTTTTTGGGTGAAGTCTTCAGGCTGTCAGAAATTAGGCTAAAACCGTACACTTTATTTAGCTGACCTGGTTGGAGAGTGAGGTGGAGTCGGCGGCGATAAGTAGGGAGGGAGTTGGTCGTGGCAAAACAGAAAAGAAGGAGTCGAGAGAGGGAGGGAGAGAAAGAGCTTAAACTCAATCCTTTCTATGCCACACACATCACCCCCTCCATTCTGTGATTTTCTCTCCTCCTCACCCTCTCTCTTATTTGTAAGACTCTTAGGGGCTTCCTTAACTTTTAATAAGAGTCTTTAATAAGTCCCCAGATCATGGCTTGGTTGGTCAGGGCTTCTATTTCAACACAGCTCTGCTTAATCTCACTTGAAAATAGATCTGCTCCTTTCCCTCTCTTCTCTCAGCCCCTCTGCCCCCTCTCTCTGTATTTCTCCTCAAAGTATTTAATAAACTACTGAGGGATCAGGCAAGGTTGTATCGTCCTCTGCGGTTTGTGAGCGTGTTGTTTTTATCGAGGAAAGATACTGACGAGGGAAGCATCACTTTTTTGTTTCCATTTCAACAGGAATGACTTCGAGAGGAAATTGCGCTCTGTCCTTACAGCAATGACGGGCAGAAGGAGACGTCGCTGTGTAAATTTGAATGAATCTGCTTTCAGTCGCACTGAAATACAGTTGATGTCAAAATCAGGCGATGTTAATTGTCCGTGCCGCTGTGTATTTGGCCTTTTCACCAAAGTGACTCAAACATTATGCACACACACGTTAAACTGTTAACCTGGCTCCTAATTTATGTTATTAAAACGCCCAGTTTTCTTTGTCTGTATGGTGATGCTGTGGTGAATCTGTGTGTCATATTTTAGTTTCAGTCTCTTTGGCCTACTTAGGCGTGTTGTAAGTAGCACACTGAGCTGCTTCTCCTTTCCCCGTGGACTCAGGCTGAATAATTGAGTGGTGCTGAAGCAGGGTAATAAGCTACACTGCCGCTGTAATAACCTGCCGGACAACGTGTGTGTGTGAGCGTGTCCTCACGTTGCTCCAGCGCGGTAATGATTGCTATTACTCCAAGGCTTGGGACGCAGACACACGGTGTTTAAGGAGCCAGACATTTTACGTGAGCTTGTGTGTTTTTGTGTTGTCTTTCTTACCAGGCTGCAACAATGCAAACCCAATCTGTTCTGTAACCTTGGTCTTTAATGCTGGTGTAGAATTGGTGTAGTCTTGATACTGGTAGAATCGGTTTAATCTTTGAGTTATTATTTTCACATGTAAAGCCTTTAAAAATTGTTCTGGGCACCTTTTTTTGATAGAGGACAAAAGAGAGAAACAGGAAATACTGCGATGACAACACAACATGCAACAAAGGTTTCCTGGACCCAGAATCAAGCCACAGATGTTGCGGTTCATTGTTAACACCCTTAACCACTCCCTCCCGCTGTATGTCCGTCTGTACGTCTGTTCCATTTTTGTGAACACAATATTTCAGGAACGGCTTGGCGGAATTTCCTCCCAATTTGGCACAAATGTTCACTTGGACTCAAGGAAGAACTGATTAGATTTCGATTTAACTCAAGGATCGTTATGCCAATTATGAAAAAAAAAAAAAAAATCACATAAACGTGTAAAGGATAAAATGATGAATGTGATAACGTTTTACATCCTAAAGGTCAAAGACTTCGCTGTGACATCATAATGTCCTTCAAGACACATAACGACGCCGGACTCCTCTGTAAAATGAGTCTCTAGGTGCGGACAGCATGCTTATCATTTGACATGGTTTACTGGAGTCGTGCATGTCAATAAAGTAATCATTTTCATTCTCCATAAAATACACTTAATACCTTTTTATTAAATTCCTTAAGTCTTCTCTATGAGCCTGGACAGACATGGATGTAATCTCGATTGGTTGGCGCCACAGGGTGTTAATTAGTTTTACTTTTGTTGACAGCATATGAGAGTCGGTCGAATTGATCACCTGTGCCCTAATGTATCGTTTCTTTTATCTAGACTTATTCTAACGTTCATACCTTTGACGTGACGCGTTGACATGTTCGAGGAGGACTGCAGGACGTTTAGCAGTCGAAAAACATGTCGAAGGTTTGAATGAAAGTTAGGGCAAGTCCATATACGAGACACAATAAATGATGGCAGTCTGCTGCTTGCCATGCAGCGTAATATGCCACAGCTATGTGTTTAGAAAGAATGTTGACTTTGTTACTTTAAAACTGTTTTCTCTCAACAATATTTAGTCTACCCCCTGCTATTCTGCTTCCTTCTCCTCCTGTGTGTGTGTGTCTGAGATGCACCCCCCACTGTCAAATAATACACACTGCTCAGCAACTGCTCCCCTGCCAAGTACCAGAAACACTCTGCAGCTGGGTGAACCCTTCGCTGCTGTAATCTCAAACCAGCATTTAGATCCCATAAATTCTTGATGCGCGCTCTTAAACCTGAAATACTTAAAACCAACTCTACAGTCTCCCTCTGCCCAGACTCCATTCATCTCCAACTTTAGATGACGGCTTGACTGGCCGCGCGGGGTGATTGATTTGTTAATTTTATTTGATGTTTCAAAAGTAATTGATAAGCTGAATTTAGGTGCTCGCTTGACACTGTATTATATTACATCTCTTGATACCACCGTCCTTCCTCCTTCAGCTTTGCACATTTCGAATCAATGCCTCCTGGTTAACTAAACATGACAAATCAGAGGGAGAACGTAAGAAAAGCCATTTATCACAAAGTTGAAGTTGACAACTGTGTTTCTCCGCAGCGTCACATTCAGAGCGAGTGTGTTCTTTCTGCTGTTTTTGTGTACACTTTGAAGTGCACGTCGCTTGTTCTTGTACTCTGTTTATATACGAGAGCTCTGGGACTAGCATTACTGTTGTCCTTGTGTTACGTGTGTGGTGTAGACAGACGTTTCCTCTCGGCAACCTACGTGACCCCTCTCGCCACGTGTCTATATTTCCACGTATTTCTGATGTTTATCCACCGTGACGTGTCGACCACAAATATAAGTCTGTCATTAAACCATCTTTTGGCTTGTCTTTGGAAGCCAACTAACTTTCTAGCTAACTAACTTCTGAAATCGTACACTCCCTGCCTCTCAAACATACTCACACACTGAGTTAAAGCTGTCCGTGTGATGGATGTGCCCTCTCAGACAGAACTGCTGTGTTGCATCTCAACCTCCAGCCTCACCTTCAGGCTATAACCACTAAAGTGTGTGTCTCCGTGTGAGCATCTTTGTATAGTTGTGTGTACAATTTTTTTAGTATGTATCTTTATTTGAGAGGACATCTTGGTATTGTGAGGACTTTACAATAAGCATTGCCTGGGGCAAGTAAAATTCCATGTCAGGCTACTAAGTCAAGAAACTCACTGGGTAAAAAAGAAATACATCTTGTTTTCTGGGTCTGACAATGAAGTAGTTGAGGAGTGACCTATCTCTAGTCTGGGAACCAGGCGCCTCTGCCTGAGAGGAAATGTTCATTTGCTTTGGCAGATCAGTCTGACACTGCTCCCAGTCAAACTGATCCCATTCACTGAGCCTGGATCGGGCTGACCCAGTCACAACTGTCTATCTGATATGGGACGGGCCGGATGTGGTTTGACACAATGACAGGCTGCGTCCTATGACTGCTGCCCGTCTAGCATTGGCTTTTGTCTGTGACCTTTGCTCTGATTGGCTGCAGGTCTATCCAATTGCATCCAGAGACATTTTGGTCTGAGCCTGTTAACGCCCCTCGGAAATCAAAAGTGAACTGAGACGGCCTAGACGAATTCTCGTTTAAAAATAGTCAGGCAATGCCAGGCTGACATACCTCACTTCCTTGTCATCTCTGTTGACAGTTGCACATGCAAATTAAACACGACGTTTAACTTTAGTGTTTGTTATTTCATAACTGGTTCGACATAAATAAAACTTTTTGCATAGGGGCAAGTAAAAATTGACTCCGGGCAGATTTCTGACCCACTTGCTCGACCAGACAGGTGAAGATAAAACATTAACACTGTTTTAGCCAGTCCTCAGAATTTTTTTGGGGTGAATTCTTGGTTTTAGAAGTAGACTTGTGTGTGAGTAAAGGTCAGGGTTAGGCATTCAGCAGTGACAGGGAAAGGGGCCAAGGAATGCATTATGTCAGGGAGATGTCCTCACAAAGATAGAGAAACACTATGGATGTGTGTGTATTTGGAAAGAGGAAGGATGTTTGATCATGAATACTTTCCCTGAAAATAATTTGGGGGTGGGGGACATATGAAGACACACATACTGTCCTCCTGTTCACTTTTCCCGTCACTGTGTGACATACAAACACACTCACACACACATACATACCCAGGCTCCTAGTGGCTGATAAAGACCTTTTTGGCAGAGGCTCTCCTCTGTGCTGTGGGCTCATTAATGCGCTGAGTGTGTCCCTGTGACTGAGGACTAAGCCCCCAGCTCTTATCAACAACACCAGGCTTGGTCGGCTACACACACACACATGCACACACAATGGATTATGAAGAGTGTGGATAAGTCACCAACATCAGCTCCGATATCCCCTTACAGGACAATGACAGAAACCCTCTTTCCCATCCCACTGTCATAGTTATGGATAGTGTATGTTTGTGTGTGTGAGTAGAAAGCAGGATGCTCTGCTTCACAATTGATCCATTTGTATTTGTTGATTCATCTGTACACGGTTCTACCATGGATAGGTCATTTGTGTGTGCGTTTGAAGTTGTGCTTTATAGGGTGTGTCTTAACACGACATAAAAGCTTACACCTACCCCCTTTGTGGAAATCATTTGTTTCCCTCAGCACACACACACACTCAGGGACAAACTGTCGGTGTTATTTACATATTTATTACTGTGCTGTTCTTGTGCTCCACAAATGGTGTGTGTGTGTATGTTTGATTAACTGGGTGCAGAGTAATGTTACGGGCCTGGCTCGGTGAGGACGGTGCGGGCGGCTGGTGCTTTATAGCTCTTTCAACTTTTGTGTTAGCGTGTATGTGTGTCGCTTGGTGTTTTCATGTGTTGTCGAAGACCTTGGGCTGTATCTATTCAGTTTGGTGGAGAATTATTATTACTTTATCCTCAGGGAGAGCAAAGGTGACATGTTGCAACACCCCCTACCCACCACCACGCTGCCATATTCCACAGTGTATGTGCATACACAAACACATGCATACATTTCCATGCAGACTGCGGCATGTTCCCCAACACATCCCATAACACCAAGGTCATGGTGCAGTCCCCCCAGGAGTTGTATGAATTCAATCATGTGTATATCTTGTCTGTTTTCTCCACATGATAAGGGAACATCATGTTAACATGCAGTGAGAGGAGAATCTTGATCACTTTGTTTTCCCCTTTCCATTATTACACAATGTGGAAAAAAAAATGCTTTATTAAAAAGTCAAGTTTGTTATGGTGCCTCCTTTTTCAATTTTTGCATTTTCACAAATTTTTTTATTGGTTTTGGGTAGATTTTACTTGCCCAAGGGTCACGACAATTGCTCTGCTTATGAAAGACCTTTAAATCTAAAAACATGCAAATCACCAAAAGTGATGTCGCAATTTAACAACAGCAGCAATATTTTTTACATATCTCACCCTTCTCTCTTTTAGCCTCAGGCTGTTTTCAAAGATGCAGGGGACTCTCCTCACATCAAATCCTTCTTTCCCCTTTGTCCAGCTCTCCCTCTTTTCTAAGAGCAACAGACGTTGAATTTACAGCATACAAAAAGTATTTTTTTTTTATTCAATTCTTAGCTTTTTAATCTGAGCTTTCTGTACAAGAGAACAAGTGGACCGGATGTCCTCTTGTGGGTTCAGATCTAATCATGTTGAAAGGCAGCCAGTGTAGCCTGCAGCGCACGATAATTGGTTGACCTCAGAAACACTCCAACTCTTTCTGAGGATTTGATATTTTACGGCTGATGCTAAAATGCAGACGGCTGGTACTAACGATGGTTCTCCCCGCTTTACAGTCTAATTCATCAGAATGTCCTCCCAGATTTGGACCAGTCCGATGGCTGGCTAGTTATTCACAGCTACGTTACCATTACCGTGGCTAATTAAAGACTGCATCTGGGGCCTGGAGAGATGGTAAAGCAGAAAAGACAGGTTTTTAGTGAGCAACTGTGGCAAAGCTCATTCAGTAATGTAACACTGGGGGGAGGGGCTGAACTTGAGGATGCACTATGAAATTAGTTTGTCCATTTTCTTGTCAATGACTTGTTTCAATTTCTTTTACCAACTGCGAGGTTGTAAACTGTCAGTCTTTGTGTTGTGCATAATATGGGTGGGCAGGATGTGGTGGTCTGTGTAGTTGCAACCCTTCGTCGTGTCTGATGCATACGTGTGTCCTTTTGTCTGAAGAGGGAGTTGAGAAGCTTCTCTTTAATTTGGCTCTATAATTGAATTTGGCCCATGGACATGCCATATTCTTCTGAGAGATGGCAGCAGATGAGAAGAGGATGAAAAGCAGTGGCAAAGGAAAGATGGGGACGAGAGGAGAGATGGCACAGTGCACGAGGGAGTGAAGAAAGAGATGAGGTGGCATATGGATGGAATATGAGAAAATGCACAGAAGAAAGGAAGCGGAGATGTAGGAGGCGGAGGAGGAGGTGGCGGCTGAGAGAGGACGCAGCATTGCATCCTCAGTCATCTGCGAGACTTCATAAGTACTAGGTGCATGGGCGAGTGGCTGGCAGTCAAGTCAATATGACATATGAATATTGCAGGAGCCATTCTCTCCCCTCCTGCCCTCCTCAATTATTAATGTCTGGCTCAGAGTTGGCTCAACTTTTACTTCAGGCCTTCCTTTCCACTACTACAGAAAACAACACAGACAGATGGACCAACAGACATAAAAACGACTGAAACATGAAAACGCAGTCAACAGAGACACATAGACACAAGTGAGATGCACAACATGTTGGAGACACAACAATTTCCTTGGGGAAAAGATTTTTATTATGTATTTATGGCAAAATATTCAGTCCAAAAGAAAGAGGAGGCCTACCAGGTTGTCATAGGCCTGACCGTATTACTGATTAGAAGATTAGTTAATTTGCTATATTTAGATATACATACTGCCATCTTCAAAGTATTGTCTTTTCCTTGTTCTGTACTGTACCGCATACTGTTTTTTTTTTTTCCAAGACAAAGTTTATCTTGGGCTAGGTATAATTTGAACCCCCTGGCATACGATGTGGGGGGATTTATAGTGATCAGCATATATGTGTGTGTGTGTGTGTCCAGTCGCCATCATTTTGTTTCTGGAACATAACTGGAAAAACCATTTGAAATGTTTTCACCAAACCTGCTACAGTTTATCATTATGTGTTGGAGTGGTGCCTTTTGCTGTTTAGCATCCTATGAACCACAAGGGGGTGCTACAATAAATGTGAACACGTTTTGAGCGTTCCGTCTGCTGGAATGGTTTATTGTCCGCATGTGTGTTGTCTGTCACGCTGTTTGTCATCATTTCATTTTCTGAACTAGAAAACCATTTGATATTTTAACAGTAAACTACTCTTAAACTACTCCACCACATTCATCTGACAGCTTTAGTTATTTTTTCCAATTACAATTTGCAAAACACAAATTTTTCTGATAAACTCAAGGATTAAGTGTTCCTTTATGGGTTGAGGAAATGCTCTTCCTTCTAAATAAACTCTTAAGAAATAATTTTGGATTTGCTGGGAAATGCATTGTCAAAAAGCTGAAAATATGCCTGGCAGAACTCCAGTCTCCACTGTTAAAAATGTGATGGTCATAATTAGATTTGGGAGCAGTTTAGTGTTGTGTATTTCATAAAGAACAAACATGTCACCCACTGTAACAATAAGGCTCAGTGAGTTTTTTGATCGTTTTGTTTCCAATCATTTCATCATAGTTTTTAATAGATTTCAGACAATAGTGGCGCTCTACGGCATAGACAAATAAGCTGAATCGGTTACTCATACACAGATAATAACATTTGTAGAATGAATTAGTCTTTCCATAGGATTTGTTAACAATAGTAAAAATATAGGAAATTACCAGACTCATCCTTTAAGAATTCATAATGTCTATGATTAATGAAAATCTGACATCTAATTAAGTAGTATCGGTCGAAGTGGACCTTATGTGCTTTTAATTTGGTCTCAGTGTGTTCATTTAAATGCTGTACATCCTTACCTTTGAGAAGATTCAGCGCAAAAATCAGGATTTTGAGCCCCTGAGGAGTTTGACACGGAGTAAACCTCTTGTGGTCCACTGTGGGGAATCCAAAACACCGTCACTGTGCTACTGCATCTGCGCATTGGTATTGCTCTTGGTGTGTGACAGAAATACATCGAGTTCAGATGAGCTTATTATAAAGTAGTCTTTTACATGAAAACACCCATCGTGAGCTGGAGGCAGCACGACATTTGATGGAGGTGGCTGCTTGCTTGCGTAGGAAAAACCCAGCAAAAAGCTTGTGGGTCCTTGACACCTGCCTGAAAGTCTCTGAGTTGGATATGACTGGTCGGTTTCCTCAATGCCATTGTCAGAGGAAGCATTGAGAGCTTCAGCTATGGATGTTTCCTTAACAAAGGTAAACAATGCGACTGGACATTCATGGTCTTGTGGAATCATGCTGGAAGACGGAGAGAAGGACTCTTTAATGATGATGTCTGGTGCCAATTCCGGGTCATCTTCAATGTCTATCAACTCCAGGGAAATTTTGGACAACTTGGGTCTTAGGTGGACCCTTTCCCTTGTTCACCATCGTAAACATTTTTTCCACAGTGACCTCTTCTTCCTATTGTTGATATCCGGAGAGGCAGAGATCTGGCTGGAGTTTGGAGAGGCAGGGTGACTTTTTGTTGTTTTTTTGCATCGCTTTCTGCCAAAACAACTCTTCCACTCTGTCTCTGTCTCACTGTGGAGAATCGGTCGGAGCTGACTGCTTTGAGTAGAGTTCTGCAAACCTGATCCACAGGATGAAACTGGAACACCATTACACCACTCGATCAGTGTTTTTACAGAACCCTTCGTTGCATTTGTTTAGTTTTTAGGCCACATCCACACTAATAGGTTTTAAAATGTAAAATGAAAACAATCACCATCCACACAGTCATTTTAGCAAAGTTTCAGAATTAATTTCTGAACAATCTAACATGCCTGAAATACATATGGGCTGATAAGGAAGCTGCACACGGGAATTACCACAAATTGCTCAAATAACATCCCACCTACACAACAGCTGTTAGCAGAGACGAGGACGGAAACGATTGTAATTCAGTTTTCTCTCTCAGTACATTTTGTTTGTTTATATGTTAACCCAGGGATTCCCAGAGTTTTTCAGCTAAAGACCCAAAAGGGAAATTTGGTGCTTCCTTGAGATCTAAGGAAACACCAAATTTGCCATCCTCTGATGGCTCTAGTTAAAGATAGGTCAGGTCATTGTAGTTTGAGGCAATATGTGTGATACAAAAATGCCTGTTAATACATCACATTCACTGATGTGTTAATATTAAATCCTTTTGAAAGGTGTGACAGAAACTACAGCTCATGTCACTGTAGAGGTGTGTGAGGGTATTTGACTCGGACAGTCCTTCCGAGTATCTGTCAGCAGTAATTGTAAAAAGGTTTCTTTTGGTCCTTTGGGAAAGAGAATCCTGTACTGTTTATGTTCTTATGGTTTTGAGTATTTAGGGATAAACTGTGACCATAGTCATTTTCATATCTCAAAGCCTTGCAGTTTTCTTATCAAGTAATGCTTCTTTTTCCCCCTTTGACAATTTCAAAGAAAAATCAGCTAGTTGTCAGTTTGAGTTCAGCAGGATGTTAACTGGACATCACAGAAACTGTAATACTTGGACCCCATTTACATCTGGTGTTAAAAATGTGATCTGTATCCGGACATTTTTTCTGTATAGTAAAAAATCCGATCTTGCCTTTACATTCACACCTGATACTTTAATGCGTTCCTCTTATCCTCATGGAAGTCAGATCTCTGTCCTCCAGAGCAAAACCTGCTTCCCAGTTATTTAAAGTGGCCCTCATCATGATATGATGCAACATAATGTTGTTATAACAAAAGCTCATTTTAATGTAACCATTACCAGGATTACTCACCTTTATCGTTTGAAGTCCAGTCTGTGTCAGTGTCGGTGTCTGGCTCTGCTCTGTCTAATGTTAAAGTAGCTGTGATGTTGGATGGTCATATAATATCTTGTTAGGCATTGGAGCCAGGTTTGCTTCTATTTGTTTTGAAATGTCTTTGTAAATGCACATAATTCTGTAGGAACCGTCCAGTTTTGCTTGGACACCACTGTCACCCCTTAAAGCTATTAAGCATCTTGTTTCTTTTACTTTTCATCAGGTTTGAACACAATTAATGTGAAGGTGATTCAAGAAGTTTTAATTTTGGAATCCCTTCACATGGGCAAGCATCTAAGGTTGACACTTGGGTATAAAATTGCATTATAGGCCAGGGATCCCAAGTGTCACAGTCAATATCTCCATAACACTATCGGCTAGAAGGCTCAAATTTAAACAGTGTGGCCCATTCAACCTCAGGATTGAACACAATTAATATGAAGGTCATTCCAGAAGTTTTCATTTTGGAATCTCTTCACTGTACGCAAACATCTAAGGTCGACACTATGAACTTGTTCAGTACTCTCAGTCCTCTAGCGCCCCCCCACCACAAGTTGGCCTCCTGACAAAACATTCCATCACTTTCCTGGTGATGTAGTAAGTAAGAACTATATCCATAACCAGTTATCTTCAATGTATTTTTTAAAATATGCTAGCCTAAATGGATTGCGTTTAAACCTACCCGAGATCCGTACACAATGCGAGTCAGACTACCTCCAGATGTGGTCAGGCAGATCTGATCGCAATCCGATGATGACACATTTACACCTTACATTAACATGCATTTTTCCTCATTTGGATAACTTGTCCACACGCAGATCGCATTTTAATAGCAAGTGTAAATGGGATATTGGCTTCATTATGATATGATTTACCATAGTACTTATAAAGGCCATAATCTGTGTGGTTAAGTTCAAAGTCAAATTATTATCAAACCAAGTAAAAAACTACTGTTTTTAGTCATTTTTACTAACTTTGACACAAATACTGTAATAACTAATATCGACAAAAACGATAGATTGCAAGATAAGTTTTCAGGGGCTCCAGTTACTCTAATATTGCTTATTAGACAAAGCATAAGTGGTTATCCAAAGTCATGACAGGCTTCAAATAGCTTCAGGAAGCCCTTGTGGTTTTAGGTGGAATGACCCAGTAGGGTTAGCCCAGTGTGTTGCTGGCTGGATTTGTGGCCCACACATACGTTTTACAAAATGCTTGCAGCCTAACCATTAAAATAAGTGATAACTCGTGTCATTTTCATTTAGTGTTAAGTATTATTTAAAGGCATTAAAGCGTGACATTAAGCCTGCGAGTGTGAGTGTCACATCAGATATGTGAGAGCTGATAACCTTAAATGAAATTCATGCATGAAATAAAGTTTTGAATAGTCAGGATGGCTTTATTCAGTGTGACGGTTTATCCTTGGGTAACATCATCACCGGGCAAGCTGTTACTATGACGCTATCCAGGTTGCTGACATTATGCCTCCTGTTGACCTTAACGGCAGGTGAGGAAGGCAGGCACAATGGAGGGAGGTGGGCATAGCGGTGTGTGTGGATGGGGTGGTGGGCTGGGTCAGAGAGATTGAGAGGGTGTTGGCAGGATGTCGGCACAGCAACAGAGGGAACAGGAGATCTCATAAAAGGGACTCACAATGTGGGTGGCAAGGTCTCCCATGCTGTTTACTCACTCCACACAAACACATGAATGCTTTCACACACACACAGTCAGTGCCTGTGATTTAAATGTTGACCTTGTTGGTCTGACAGAGCTATCAGGACCAACACCTTTCTCTGGCAGCATCATCTGTTTGTGTGGAGTACTGCAGTGTGCTACACTGTGTTTGTGTGTGTTTGCAGTGCCTGTGTAGTTTCAGCTAAACTCCAATGAAATGTATCTACAACTATATCTATACTTATCCACAAGTTGAGAAAAGAGGGCGAGAAAAAACAGAAGGGGAAGAAAAAATAAGCGAAAAAGCAGCCCTGAGTTTCAGTTTGTCTGCATTGGATGCACATTTTCTGTTAAAGGATGCTTGGAGTAGAGCAGAAGTGCACAGCAGTTTATTCAGTTCAGTACTGAACTGAGATGATGAAGATAAAACAAGTTATATGCATACAGGAGCAGTTTTTGGATATGCATTTCCTTCCCACCCAAAGTCAACCTGCAATATGTTTGTTCCTGAGTGAGAATAAAAAGAGATATATCCATCTGCCCAAGAGGCTCAGAAATAGAAGCAGATCGAAATAGTGGATATGTTGGTCCTCTGTTCAAATGATTAAAATTATCCGTCAGCCTTGCATTAGATAGACACCTTTTTAGAGCATGGACAGTGTGGCTGAATATTAAACCTCAATTTGACTAATTGTCAAATTAGTCATGGAGTCGTTTACTGTCGCTATAATCAATCAATACGAGGAAACTACAGGGATCTTTTATCAAATAACAAAACACTGTGACAATGGCTTGGGAACCTTTTGTTTTAACTGTATTTTGCGCAGTTAATCTGTTTGTGTGCACTCAGATTTAAAACAACCGCTAGGGTAACAGTTACACAAAAAGGTGGATGAACATTAATATAATGGAAACCGCTTTTGGTGATCAATCTATCCAGGTCAAATTGATCACTATCAGCAGATAATTATTACAACCAAACCCTTATCATCGGTCTGTCTGATTCTCAGTGACTAGTGACAATGAGGTTTAATTACTTTGAACTTGTGGTTGTGGTTTTTAGAGATATTTTGGTACATATCATGTTGACACATGCACGTTGTTGTAAGAAGAAATTCACAGTATCTCCAGCTCACAATTAAAAGTGGGACAGATTTTTCCCACTCATATTTACTCGTATTTTAAATTGCAGCAGCCTCAGGCGTGGAAAGACTTAAAATGAACACTATAGGTGGACTGATAAGTGAATTATTTAAACAGCGTTTGTATATGAATGATTCTGTTCAAGGCTTTTTGATCCATATACAGTGAGTGGTTCAGTAACTTACCTGACACATAGATCCACGTCTTTAGTGACATTTCAGAGAGTGGTTAATCCAGTAATGTTAAGTGAACAACCATAATGATGTTAATGTTGAGGCACCACGCCGTTGAATGTTTGGTGTTAAATGAATCCACAGCTGTCGTGTTTTGTCCGGAGTAGTGGCTTCTACTGCCTCGTTAGCAGGCAAAATTTTCAGTTCAGTTGAAAAACGGCTCCTTCATAACATCAGGATGTGCTGTGAATTTCTGTTTATAAAAGTATAAATATCACCTAAACTAGCACAATCCAGGCTTTCCTCAACCTCATCCATTCTGCTGTTCACTTCCTGCCTTTGCGCGTCATCAGAATCACGTGACTGCAAACAACCTATTGGTGTCACTAAGCCCCACCCCTAGTTTCACAAGCTATCGGTTCTTACTTAGTATATATGCAGCCTACTATGATGACAGAAAGGGCATAAATACATTTTTAACTAGCTAGCATTCTATCTAATCAGCTATAACTAGCTTCAGGAATTGGTTAACAATGCTGCCTTTGTCTTGACCAACCTGTATTGTCTTGTTACAGCAGTATAGTATTACAGATGGTGTTGCGAGTGACTGCCTCAGTTGTGTGCTCTCACGGGATTTAACTTTTTTTTTTTTTTTTTTTTTTTACCTGTATGTACATATAGTGTTGCCTTACTGTCCTTGAGCCAATGAGAACTGTGAACTGATTACGTTGTGGTTTATGTAAGTGCACTGAGAGCCACTGAACAAGTTCTCTGTCCAACATCATGGCCAATAAAGCTGATTTTGATTACAGTTGCTAAGCAGTCAGTCACTAGTATAGTACATATGATAAAGTTATATTGCAGAGTGTGCACGTTCCGTGTCTGAACATATGAATATATGTGCATATTTGTGTTTGTATGAGTGTCCTTGCATTTAGAGTGCCTAAAATGTCTGTGTGAAGCTGTGTTCCTGCCTGTGTATTGCAGCTGTTGTAGCAGTGATTGACGAGGAACTGTGAGTGTGCAGTAGAAGCAGAGCTCAACCCCATCTGACTGATCTGTAAATATTCCCTCTTTCTGCTGCCTCAGCAAGTCTCTGCTGGAGCACAACACATGGATCACGTTGGCAGGGTACAGGCAGGGAAGGAGAGAGGGGTGTGGAGACAGCTAACAAGTATAGGCGAATAAGAGAGGAGGCAGCGAGAAACCGTGGGCACTGGAGACATGCTTGGTGGAGTGGGGTGTTGGAAAGAGGGGAAGCAGAGAGAAATGTGGGGCTGCAGAGCGCTCTTCATCAGAGCTGCAACATTGGGTCCTCGGGCCCTGCTGGACCACAGCCAGAACCACACAGCAGCAAACAGGCTCAATTCCCTTCTCACTCTGTTGTTCTCCGGCTTCAGGCTTCCCTGGCCTTTCCCAGTGTCCTCCTCCTCTCTTAATCTCTCAGCTTCGTTGTGTATAATATGGATACAAGAGATGAAAGAGAGAGAATCTGATAGGTTGAGTTGAAACTTTAAACAACAGCTTGATAATGGAAGAACATAAAGTTACAAAATCATAATAATAGTAATCGCGTTCTATCTTCCTAATAATAATATCAGTTACAATGAGCCTTAAAGGAATGAAAACAGGAGGTTATTTTTGGAACGAGCGCTTTGTTATGATTGAAACTTGAATCTATTTTTGTGTAAAAAAAAATGCAAAAGGGTCAGTTCAAAATGGGCACAAAGGTATTGTCAAAATGGATGTAAAGCATATTTTTGACCCTTGTGTTGTCTTTACTTTTGAGATCCTCTGGTTTACCTCGGGTCAAACATGGGTCATATCTCTTTGATCTCTTTAGTCCCGCCCCCTTGATGTGCAGGTCCGAGGCGTATAGTGTGAGGGAACGTTTGATGTTTAGAATGTTATGAAAAAACATTGTAAACGAGG
>JAPQRN010000632.1:0-16212 GCA_037367275.1 Coranthus polyacanthus | reverse complement strand
GGGATCGGCTCCAGCCCCCCCGCGACCCTCCAGTGGAGGATTAAGCGGTTACAGATAATGACTGACTGACTGACTGAGATCTAAATAACCTACAGTTTGCTCTTTGTAAAGAAGTAAAATATCATTCTTTCATCCTCAAACCCAAACTTACAAAAATACTTAATGAATTGCCATAGATACAATGTCAGTGTCCCTTAAAAAGTCTCTTTTTTATGCCATTTTAAAAAAATGTTATATAGAATTATAAAGAAATATAGAGATTTCATGTAGCATTAAGTAATATAACAAAACAGCAGCCTTTTATTAATTCATATCTTTGATTAAATACAAACAGCAGCTGCTCGACTCAGACTGCTGCGTTTGGGTCAGCTGGGAATTTGGACAACTCTAGTAATATTATTAATATTAAGTATTTTTTCCTCATAAAAAACGTTTTTTTTTTAAATATTGTGATATGACTTTTGCTCAAAATAATGACTTTATTTGATTTTTTTCCATCCCCTCATAGTCCTTCATAGATTTTTTTCTTTTTCAAAGAATTCTCGTGCATGAGGGGAAATGGAAACACCTTTTTGGAATAAATTCTGATTAGATTCTGACATGATATTCTGATAAAGCATTAAACCATGTCTGGTACAACGGGTTGTGTGGACTGATGAGGAGACTGAATTATTCCTTGGTCTCATCTGTGAAAAAAACATTTTGGCCATTTTAGATGAAAAACAGGAACAGAAACCTCTACTTCTACTTTGTTTATTAGAGCCACGTGTAACCATAGACTACACATAAAAGATGGCCAAACCCTCTGGCGGGTGAATGAAACCTGTTGTTGGAACACTCTAAACTACTACTACTTAAATGTTAACACATACAGTTGTGTTTGATGACAGTAATGTCAAAGCTGTAAAATGTACAAGGCTAGCGGACAGACCATATAATTCAATGTGAATTAGTGCTAACATTAGCTAATGCAGCTAAGTTACACTGGTTAATGTAATTAAGTACCTAAACATGATAGAATCCTATCACAGTCTTGTTAGTGTTGTTAGTTTTATTCAATAAACAAGAGTCTGACTGGGCCGAGCTAACGCTAGCTGTTAATCAAAGCTCACACAGACACAGACTGACTCACCTGTCAATCACACTCCCTTAATTATGCTGAACTTTAAGCCTTAATATAATCTAAACAGGTGAGTTATGTAAAAATTCACCTCCTGTACAGTTCACTTCAAATTTGCTTGACATTTTATGGAAACATGACTAATGGTAATTAGAGTGTGATAATGTCATGCCTGTATATCATTTTGGGAGTCAATGGTAATCAACCTAGTCTGTCATTTTGCTATGAGGACATTTTGAGTTATCACTAGTAGTGGAAGTCGTGAGCTACAGTGTCATGACAGTGAACTTCTCTCCTCTTCTGAACTGTGTCTCCTACTCTTCAGCTTGACTCACAGATTCAGTCATCACACTCACCATCAGTGTTTGTGTCTCACTTTCACCATGATTCACACACGGCTTGACCTGCTGCCATGTGTACAAACCAACCTCATGAAAATGTGAGTCAGTCAGATATTCTAGGCTGTGCATGGAGGGAGGGCAAAATTGGCTTGAGTATTGTATGTGTGTTGTTGTTGACTAGTGATTCATTTTTACTTGACTGGCCTCATGTTAATGATGTGAGGCCATGCACAAGGTGAGGACACAGTTAGGTTTTGCACGTGGCCTTATTGCATATGTATTTGTGGGACTTTTCCTTTCAGGCCACAAAATTTGGGGAGGAGAGTATTTATGTATTTTATTTTATTTAACCTTTATTTAACCAGGAATTCCCTTGAGAATAAAATCTCTTTTTTGAAGGGAGACCTGGCCTAGAAGGCGCATAAATCCAAACAAAATTCATATAATCAAGTATGACAAAGATGCATAGAATATAACATGTAAAAACAATACGTAAAAACAAAGATGGGGAGACAGGAGGAATGGTTCAAGAGACAAACTCCAGTTTAAGAATAGCAGTTACACAGCTTTTTATCAGAGATTTAAGTTCACTAAAGGAAAGAAGAAGTGGTCAAATTAATGCCAATTGCACCATTATCATATCATCACATTAATTAACAAGCTATGTTAACTTTAAAGCTTTGAGTGAAAAAACAAAAAAAACAACAAAACAAAAAAAATGTAATTCATAACTACCTTTCAGTATATTGCAATTCAGGGGTCTAACGGGAAATGAGTATTCTGTACCTAACTCTTAGCTGTGTTTTCAGGCTGTTTTGTCTGTTCATAGGTATTTTCAGACAGGTAGGACAGCTGGTCACACTACTGCTGTACTCTGTGGCTTCACATAAAAAACACCGTCATAGTATCCATATTTATATGTAGTCTTTTGATTTGGATTGAGAGGAGAGAGCGACAGAATGAAGGTGTGCATTTTCAAATTCTAGTGTTTTTTTCCTCTGATTTCAGCTCCTGCAGCTTGAAATTGAAGCAATCTAAATATACCATGAACTGAATGATGGCCTCGTTTTGAAGTTATGAACTGGTTAACTGAAGCTTTGCTGCAAATTCTGCACAGTTTCAAACAGATTTTATCACAGCCCATGTATCTAGATGTGCATCAAATCATCCTACAAGGGAGATATGCATCCCCCTAGTAAATATGATAATTTGCTTTCTTCCTAAAACATAATGAGAAAATATGCCAGGCTATAACTTCCTTGAGTCTCCACTGTTTAATTAACAACTGGACTGACAGCTGAACTCTTGTAAAGCACTTCTGCTAACCAACGAATAGTCTAGAAATAGTATTTTCAGGTGCAGGATTTTCCAAAAATCGTGAATTCCAGGGCAAAGGAGATGCAGCACATCCTAATCTACTGGTGCAGTCAAAATGTGTGAGCTATCATATCCACCGTGAACCAGGCTTCTAGTGGAGCTTCTTTCTGTGGATCAGCTCATTAAATCCAGTAGCTGTGGTTTTAATGACCTATTTTTGGTGCTGACCCTGAGGCTATACAGTACTGTATGCCCTAAAACAGAGGTCCTTACAAAAACAGCAAGTACCTTTGCTTAAAGGCACAGACTCAGTCACACAGGGAGACACCCGAATTAGGCCAACAACTGCTTTATGGCCTCCGGACCACAAATTAGAAACCGAAGCCCTGAAGGCTACACTCGTTCCATTCCCATTTTTCTTGCACTCTAAGATATTTTTGTCTCCAATCATGCATAAGTAGGAATATTAGTCTTCAGGCAATGAGAGCAGTTTAGATAATGAGATTTAAGCGTCTCATCAAATCCACATTAAGAAAAATAGAGCTGAAACCCATTAAAAGATAATCAGCTCCTACAAAAATCTGTGTATTCATTCTCAAGAGTCTTTTCACAGATGCATATTGATGTGTTTATATGTTTGTGTGTGAGAGACATGATATGCATAAAAAAAAGAAGTAAAGAAGAGGCTCATTAAAATCTGGCCTGTCAGTTGTAAGTAGGTCAGAAACTGTAGGGGTTAGAATGAAAACTCTGTGTCTCTACAGGTTGAAAACCTGCTATCATGGAGCAGATGAAGTCATGTCAGGTATGGGGTGTGAATGACTGAGCCACATTTATTGTTTAGTGTTAACACAATTCAATACTGAAGTGGTGCAAAATGCAACTGCCAGCCATAGTAGATACACAACCAAGAACTTTACTCAGTTCAGTTACACATATCTGCAAACTTTCAATTTACTGTACCTAATAGGGATGGTAAGGTTCAATAGTTCATGTTGATGAGTTCCCTGACTGAAAAAGTGTGCATCAGATACAACTTGGTATGAAATTGAGAAAAAAAAAAAGATACAAACCCCTTTTCCAGAAAAGTTGCAACATTTTTTAAATGCAATAAAAAGTAAAATGTGTAATTAATTATTTAGCTTGAACTGATCAAAGTATAAAGAAGAGATTTTCAAGCTTTTCACCATATATACAAATTTAGATTTCGATGCCTGCAACACACAAAAAAGTTGGGACAGAGACAAAATGAGACTGAAACGTTTACAGAGTATACAAACATTTTTCTCTATAATTGTTCCTTTCATCCACACGTAAACAGAATTTCAGGTCACAAAAGACAGAGATTTTTTAAAACACCTTCCAAAGTGAAGACTTTGTATACATGTGTGGACAGGAAAAAGCCACATAAACATGCATCTAAATATATCTCTGCCTGAAACAACAAAAACCATGTTAGGTCTATAGGATTTATAGGTCATGTAGGTGTATGTCGTTGTATGACCTGCTGTAGATCAAGGTTAGCAGTGACACATTTGGAAATGGACACATGTGACAGTGTTGTGGTGAAATCTATTAAATATGAAGAATACACTTCAAAAACCCAAACCAACACTTTTAACACAAGTTTATAACTTACCTTGTCGTTGCTGCTCAACTTCATGACAGACTAAAACCTCTGTGTCTGCTGTGTCAAATATTATTTGCCTTCTTGTGTATACAGAGATGTTTTGTTAAGCGAAGGTCATGTGGATGGATTTTTTAAAAACGTATAGGGGAGATAAGTTTAGAAAAATATCTGTATTAGAGTGGACAGGGCATTAGTCTTTGCAAGGCTGCATTGTGGTTCAACACTTTGTGATTAACTTCATGAAAGAAGATTTCTCAATGCAAAAGAAAAAAGCCAAGAGTGGAAACCACTATTGAATGTATGTGACCTTTGACCCTCAGGCAACTTTGAGCCTGTACTTTTCACATATTCTACAGTAAAGAAGTTGACTCAGTACTTCTACTTTTACTGGTGTAAAGAATGTGTGTACTTGTACTACCTCTGTTCACCTACAGCAAACACAACATGCACATGAAATAAGTCAACTAAACTATTGAACTTCCTGGTCACAGATATTAAGCTTCCTGCTTTAATTGGCTCAGTGACCTGAAAAGGAAATGACCTCACTAGCAGAAAGACTGCTTCATATTTGAAGATTTGGATTATATCCTGTGATAGCCATCAAAAATTCAACATCGGGACAGTAACCAGAGCCCCTAAGATTACTATCTGATATCATGATAGTGTAGATATATCCTCAGAAAAAGAAACGTGAATGTTTTCATGAAGTCAAAACACTCTCACAGTGTTAGAGCAAAAAACAGAACAGTGTGTCAGACTGAACTGAAGTATGGGCGACTCTTTGACCTAAATGGCTTTTTGAATTAATAATGAACTTCCTGAGACAGAGCAGCTGGTGAGTGCAGGGACAACCTTGGCTGGAAGGTGTCTGCATGTGTGTGTATAAATGCATGCACACACACATAGACACATACATATGGTGAAGGAGACAGAGGACGGGAAGGAAACAGTAAACAGGAGCAGTCAGCGGGGAGCCAGAGTTTTGGAACAGCCTATATAAAAAAATCCCAAAACCACACACAAGTATACTTCAAGTTAATTTTATGACATAAACTTAAGTAAAGTTACAGTATGTTAATGCAATTATACAGTTATTATAAATTATTAATTATACAGTATGCAATTATACAAGTGTTATGGCTCCCAAACTTTATTTTCCTTGAATCCTCTACTTGGATCTAAAGGATCTATATGTGATATTTCTACTTAAAATACAGTGGAAACCACTTATAGTGATCATGGTTATAGTGATTAACAGCTTATATCGATCAAAAACCCCGGGACAGAATCATTCCTATACAAATGCTGTTTAAATAATTCTCTTATAGTGATCAAGTAGTCTGCTTATAGTGTTCATTTTGGGTCTTTTCTTACATGAAGTCAGCACTGCCTGGACTTAAAAAACACGCGTGATCACTATAAGCCAGTGATTATCACACTTTTTCAGCTCGAGACCCAAAAGACAAATTCGGTGTCTCCGAATTACAACTTACAACTTTTACTGGCTCTTCCACTGTCAATACACTGTCTCTATAAGTGTCTTTATGTCACTTTTTATGTCTTTCCACACAGAGGATGGTTTTTCCATGAAAATCCATATACTCTATCAAGTTCTTGAATGCCTCTTTTCTGCTCTACAGCACTAACAGTGTGAAACACTAGCTACCATTAGCTTAAAATCCAAGCTTTAATGTTGTGCTTATCCCAAAATGTGATGAATCTATTTGGAATTATACATAATTTTGTTTCACGCAGCAAAAATGTGAGGCATGAACTCACAACCTCAGCATTGCTTAAATACTGTTACACAAGAACCATGCGCTTATTGATTGCACACTGGAGCACAAGCCATGAAATAATTATTCTTCAGTTTCAACCCAATAAGCAGAAAAATGTTGCCATCATATATTTCTGCAAACCACAGATAAATATGAAGTATTTATCTGTGTATAAATATCTATGAACCAAAAACATTCATGAGTAGATCAATGTCCAGGTCTTGTGTAAAGCATAGTGTTGTAAGAAAGTAATAAAGTAATAAAGTTTTACCATGTCCCTTTGCCTGATGTAAATAGTGCTCAGAATAAGTGGACAAAGAGTGGAATGCTGGACTTCATACCTGAAATGATCCATGCTATCACTAGCAGAGGAATCCTCCTAATTGCATATATGAGGCAGCCTGCAAATCTTGTAACACAGAGTGTCAGCAGATTTCTTTCAATGTTAAGTCATTAGAAAATGTTCATGTCTGTACAGCTGTTAAATCTCATTTCATGCAGGTTCATACATGATCCCTTGTGATCTGATCTAAGTTGTTCTCAGTAACTTCTTTTCATGGGGAAATTCAGTCATCCTTTGCAAAACAATAAAACATGGATTTCCTCACAGTCTGCAAACACATCGTTACATCATGGGATGCATTAGTACATTTCAATCATGTTTCTCAAGTAATAATGAGTCACACGCATCATATTGATGTTCACTTGATGATCCACATAGAGTCTCTTCTGTTGGTTGAGATAGAATAGTTAAGGTTCAACATCATTATATACATTTTTATATATACATTTTGTTTCACCCAGTAAAAATCAATTTGCTGCAGGTGAGGCTTAAAACTCACAACCTCAGCATCACTCAAATACTGTCATATAAGTACCATGCAATGTCCAATTGCGGCACTAGAGTACATGAGTAAACTATTGTCCAGAACTTGTGCAAAGCATAGTGTTGTAAGAAAGTATTTTTTACCATGTCAGTAGCTTACCCATCACCATATGCTCTTCCCCAGCTCCACTCTCTTGTCCAAATATGGTCACTTCTGGCTCCAAAACTAAGATGTCAATAGTCAAATGCCGAACTGGAGGCTTCAAAATGGCAGTCCACAAACCAGTGACAGTGTGGCTCTGCATAAAGGAGCTGGAGATGCTGGGGATTGAACAAAGGACCTCATACATGCAAAGCATGTGCTCCACCACTGAGCTACATCCCCTCCTCCTGCAGCTACCTGTTAGATTTCTTTGAAGTCCACACAACTCTGTAAGAAGGTTAGTCCATTACTCATTTAAAACCAGATTTCCCAAGAATGGCTTGACAGAGTGTCTTCAAATTTGGCACAAATGTTCACTTGGAATCAAGGATGAAGTACAAAGATTTTAGTGGCCAAAGGTCAAGGTCACTGTGAGCTCACAAAACACCTTTTTGGCCACAACTCATTCTTTAGAGGTCATTGCTTGGATTTTCTAGTGTTGATGCTCAATAGAGGTGGAGATGCTAGGAAATGAACCCAGGGCCTCATACGTGCAAAGCAAGTGCTCCACCACTGAGCTACATCCCCTCCCCCTGTGACTGAACCAAACTGTCAGCTCTCCATTCATTAAGACCAAACTAATCTGTATCTTAACCTGGATAGAGATAGCAGTGTAATTAACCATCATGACTACTCCGAGGTGCTATACATTCTGTGTTCACTTTGATTCTAATTCAGAGATGAGCACTGGAAATGGTTTGTTAGGAAACCATGTAGTCCCCAACATATGGCATTTCACTCAAGTCCTTGTTTGCTTTAATCTCTATAATGGATGTAGCGATAGCAAGTTAACATGACCCAGAATCACAACAACCACTTAAATGTGAACCGCTTGTTTTGGCCATTGTGATCTTCACCAGAAGTGACTATATTTAGAGAAAAGGTGAGACCTGGGGAAGTGTGAAAGGTGAGATCTAACACTAAAATGGCAAAACATCATGTGACATTTGCAAAAGATAATCAATCTTGTTAGTGTAAGTTATTAACTACAACTACACTTCAGCTGTCGATCAGGAAATAGATATGTTTCACATAAGTTTTAAAATTCCCACTCAGCAGGCAATCAAACTGTCAATCACACCTCAGTTCAATGTAATGTCTTTCGCAGCCAGGCCTTTTTGGAGAAGCATCTAGTGGCTGTTAGCTGTATTACACTTTAAGATACTTCCACATTGGCTTCTTTTTGGAGTTGAGGTCAACGTCCCTTGGCTCATACGTACCTTCTATTAGATGCCATTTAATTCAGAACTGGAGCTCTCTCTCATTGTGCCTTTTGATCATTTCTCAGGCCTCCTCTGCCAACTCCGCCTACCACCAGGAGACACCAGACTCCTCACAGGGGCAGGTTCAGACCCCTTCTTACAGAGTGCTCTGATAGGACTTGCTTCAGTAATGATCACACAGTCCTTACTATCTATATTACTCTTTAGAAATACAGCAGTTTTGAATACAGTTTTCATTGACCAGATAAAGATCCATGTTAATAGCAGCTAGATTGGGATAGTTCCTGGAGGATACATGCCCAGAAGACACTGTCTCTTGTTGTTAGAGCCATATTTTGTGTGTATATATGTAAGAATTGTTTGCCTGTTTAAGATTTTGTTGACTTCTTTAAATAATTATTACTTTTCCAGGACTTTGTTTTCTGTTTGATTTGGGGAACTGTCTTATTTATTAATCTATTTCTGAGTAACTTTAGATGGATGATGATCGCCTGCATTGGAAGGAAGGGAGGCCCATAAGGATGGCAAGATAAAAGATCAACATTTAAAAAAATGAGAACTGACCAACACACATGTTTTTTAATTTTGATTTATTTAATAAAATACATTTTAAAAAAGGGACAATGCACGTTAATCAACATTCAAACAAATGTAAATGTACCTGTGTTAGCTGAAAGGCTAGTTTTCATCAGCAGTCCCTTTGCCTGATGTAAATAGTGCTCAGAATAAGTGGACAAAGAGTGGAATGCTGGACTTCATACCTGAAATGATCCATGCTATCACTAGCAGAGGAATCCTCCTAATTGCATATATGAGGCAGCCTGCAAATCTTGTAACACAGAGTGTCAGCAGATTTCTTTCAATGTTAAGTCATTAGAAAATGTTCATGTCTGTACAGCTGTTAAATCTCATTTCATGCAGGTTCATACATGATCCCTTGTGATCTGATCTAAGTTGTTCTCAGTAACTTCTTTTCATGGGGAAATTCAGTCATCCTTTGCAAAACAATAAAACATGGATTTCCTCACAGTCTGCAAACACATCGTTACATCATGGGATGCATTAGTACATTTCAATCATGTTTCTCAAGTAATAATGAGTCACACGCATCATATTGATGTTCACTTGATGATCCACATAGAGTCTCTTCTGTTGGTTGAGATAGAATAGTTAAGGTTCAACATCATTATATACATTTTTATATATACATTTTGTTTCACCCAGTAAAAATCAATTTGCTGCAGGTGAGGCTTAAAACTCACAACCTCAGCATCACTCAAATACTGTCATATAAGTACCATGCAATGTCCAATTGCGGCACTAGAGTACATGAGTAAACTATTGTCCAGAACTTGTGCAAAGCATAGTGTTGTAAGAAAGTATTTTTTACCATGTCAGTAGCTTACCCATCACCATATGCTCTTCCCCAGCTCCACCCTTTTGTCCAAATATGGTCACTTCTGGCTCCAAAAATTCAAGATGTCAATGGTCAAATGCCAAACTGGAGGCTTCAAAATGGCAGTGACATCACAGTGGCTAGGTTTGTTTTTTTATACAGTCTATGTACTCTGATATAGCCAGACCAATCTCCACACTTCCTTAGCACTGTCCCAGAGCTGGAGATAGGTCTGGCACAATCCACTATTGTTCTGGAATTTGAATGATGATGATGTCTCTAGAGACAGAGCAACGAGTGATGCCAAAGGAGCTAGGTTGATTTTTGTTTTTTTAATACAGTTTACAGTCTGAGTATCCAGACAAAACAGTTGGAAATGCTGGGAATGGAAGCCAGGACCTCATACATGCAAAGCATGTGCTCTACCACTGAGCTACATCCCCACTGATGAGCTGTTTATGCACTCATGCCTAAAAAATTCTGTCCACAGACCTTCATTTTACAAAATATCTCTGTTCACATGAGAACACAAACACTACTACCAACTGCTGTAAAAGCTCAGACAAACCATTGTTTAAAATATGGACACTATGGAACTTCAGATAATATTGGACGAGTTGAGTAGCAACAAGTTATGTCATAAACTTAAGTCAAAGTAAAAATGTTGGTTTGAAGTGTATTCTTAATATTCTATAGATTTCTCCACAACACCAGTGCATGTGTCCGTCTCCAAATGTGTCCTTGCTCACTGTGATCTACTGCAGGTCATACACGTGACCTATATATCCTATAGATCTACCATGTTTGTTATTGTTTCAGACATAGACATTTACAGGTTCATGTTCATTACACATAACAAAAATAGACGTCTGAATTGAGGTGTGACACCATCGCTTTCTAATCTCTTTGCTTTCCACATGGATACACACAATACACACAACAGATTATAAAACTCTCAATTTTAGTGACCTAAAACACTGTTTACGTGTGATTTTAGAGACCCAAACGCTGAGAAAAATGTTCATTTTGTAAAAGATCAGCATTAATGTGGACAGGACATTAGTTTCATTTTATCTCCAGGTTTTTGTATTTCTCTTAAATGCACAAGTAGATAATTTATCTAATTAACAGCCAGCGGCAAAATCATAGTAAAATAAAGTATGTGCAAGGTGATCCAATTTTCAGTTGGCAGAAATGTCTGTGGTACATCCTGATACCTGAATGGTTACAAACCAGCATTTGTCAACATGCCTGTTCTTTGTTGTGTTTTAGCTTGTGCTCAGCAAACATTTGATGAAGTTTACCTTTTTTCCATGTCAGTGGTAAAAAACGGGAAGCTAGTGTTTAGCATTAGATCACCCATCACACCTTGTGCTCCTGCAGCTCTGCCCTTTTGTCTGAATATGGTCACTTCTGGCTCCATTGTATGGTTCTGCAAACAACAAATACATATTTAACCAGATAAAAATCCATTGAGATCAGGATCTTTTTCACAAGGGTATAATATGAAAGGGTATCTTTCAGGGAGTGTCTGCATCCTGGGGCAAACATTGAATCCTCCAATGAGAGAACGGCCTCAGGTCACCTCAAAGCATCCATAGCATAGGAACATAGGAAAGCATAGCATGAGTTGTTCCAAAATTGCCACTACTGTATCTTGGAAGGGGACAACTGCTCACTGAGACGTAGATAAACAAGCTCCTCAGCTGTCACATTCTTCATTAATAGGACAATTAGAAGTGAACATACACAGAAATTAAGTACAGATAAAAAAACTTAAATAAATGTTGATATGAACTACAGGACACAGACCGAGTAAAATATTTTGATTTCAAACACATTTTTGCTGTAATTTATATACTTAACTTCAGGCTTAAAAAGCCTTTCTTCTCCAAGTAAATTTAAGTGGGACCAGCCATCACTGTTTGCCATTTCTTGTGTGTATCCACACTTATCAACAGTTGATAAGACTCATGACTCATGACTCATGCTTCAATTATAGTCACCACTCGTGACTATAATTGAAGCATGAGTCATTATGTGCTAGTGTTACAGCGGTGAAATGCAAAAAATAAATTCAAACTTATGGCATAGGTTGGGTGGAAACAAACCGCAGACAGAAGGCTCAAAGAATCACACATTCACTGTTCAGTTTCTTTGCTAATCAGCTTCTTAGTTTTCGTAGGCTATTTACAATTTTCCTCTTTCCACAAACATCTGAAAATGTTACATATAGAGCAGCTGCAAACAATTACTATGGCTAATCTGTATTTTATTGACCCTGAAGGGAAATTGGAGTCCTGTATTTGCCCCATCCCAGTAGAGTAGGAGCAGCCTCCCAGGGACCAGCTGTAGGTCACTGAAGGGAGGATTAACCTAGCAACCTAGTTTTTGAAACTGGAGGAAACCACATGGCATGGAGAGATCATCCAAACTCCACACAGAAGGGCCCTGTCCTCACTGTGAATCAAACTCCTTACTGCTGTGAGGTGACAGTGCTAACCAGTGATTTACAGTGATGGTAGTGCGACATTTGTCTTGTAAACACAATGTTGGCTATTAGAAGAGCTGGTAGAGACTTGCATCATATTGACTTCAGGTAGTGACTGTGTGTGTATCAGAGGCATGCTGAGGCAGGAAGGATACCAAAAAAAAACAAACATACTCCCATCATAAACTTTTTGCTGAGCTCAGTGGTTGAGGTGTTTCTTTGTGGTTCGTGTGCAGCAGCTCAGTGAGTGGGATGGAAGGACACATCATGGACCACACTGGATGAATTACACCGAGATCTGGAGCAGCGCCAGCAGAGATACATTTACACCTACTGCTACCATACATGCATATTTTAATGAGCCCATGAGTGTCACATAGAGCACAGCTCAGCCCACAAACTCAGCAAGTTTCAATAACATTATTTAGGTTTTAATTAATATGTAATATAGAGAGTACAGGTGGTTTGACATACAATAAAAACACATTATTTAAACTGTGGATGTTGGAGTTGCACAGTTTACAATGTAATCATTCAGTCATCAAGATATTCCACAGCCCCTTAATGATCTTTTCACCTTTCACATACTTCCTTATAACACTATGCTTTGTATGAGTTATGACACTTGTACCTGAACTGTGTCACTGTTAATTAAATATACGATCTACTTGTGTGTTTAAGAGGAATACACAAACCTGGAGACAAAATTAAACTTAAGGGCAAGAGAGAGAGGATGTAGCTCAGTGGAGCATACATTGAGGCCCTGGGTTCAATCCCCAGCATTTCTAAAAGCTTTTGAAAAGCAGTGTGGATACACAAACTGTCTACATGTGGTTCATATCACAAGGGCCTCAGCTGCTTCTTCTCAGAGCACTGATATGGATGAGACCACAAACCCTTTTACCAATTGTAGAAAGTTCAGCTGATGAGAATCCACTGACTACCTCACAGTAGTGTTGTACTCCAGACACATTCAATGGGTTTGTTAATTTCCTTCATATTATATAATGCGATACTAATACTTTAACTTTTATACCTAAAATTAATCAAGCAAGTGGCAGTGTCCGAGACTAAAAAATGAAGCCAACAAGGAAGTGTCAAAACCTGCAATCCCTCAAATGGACAATTGGTGCTGTCTCCAAAACTGAGTCAATCCCCATAGATCTCCATGTTCAAACATCCAACTTTACAGCAGAAATAAACATGTTAACCTAGTACAAAAAATGGTTTTGGTCTCTATAGCTAATTTTGAAGCTAGAAAACTAACAACTGTATGGGTGGAAGTTTTTAAATAAATCTCCTGTTTGAATTATATTAAGGCTTAAAGTTATGTATAATTATGGGTATGGCTACTTTGAGTGACAGGTGAGTGTGGTCTGTGTCTTTGGCAGCTAGCTGCCAGCTAAGTCAGGCTTTCTGAGCTTTTAATAAGTAAAACATTTTTTTTTCTGCTCTACTGTTGTAATTAAAAACGTACACTAACAAGAGTAGTCAGAGGATTCTGTCACAGAAATATTTCATGAACTTTACCTGTAACCTACTTCATTGTGTCCTGCCCCTTTCTGCTGTGACCCATGGAACCTTACTTTGGAAAAAATATGTACAAATACATACACATATATGTATATATATATATATATATAAAGTAATTTTTTAATGCTGTTTGAATTATGCCATCATTTACATATATGATGTTCATCAAAGTCACACCACTTAGTTTAGTGTAAAGACAGTAAAGCACCATTTTGTGTGATATGGCTCAGTCAACTGCATCATCTCACATGATACAGTGTTAGTTAGCAGTGTGGTCAGTGTTTTCTGTAAGTTAGTATTAGCTTGGTGTATTTCAGCTCCACCCTCTGGTCTAAATATGGTCACTTCTGGCTCCACAAAACCAAGATGGCACTGTCCAAAACATCAAACTCGAGGCTTCAAAATGACAGTCCACAAAACACTTCTTTTGCCCAGTTCATGGTCACCACTAGCTAACTAACTCCTTCTGTTTCTTAAAAACTGAGAGGCTTATGGAGACATCCACAGTTTTGTGAGTTTTTTTGCAATATCAACAAAGGACAAGCAAGCTCAGGGACTATGACCCAGAAGAAAAACTCACTGGAGATGCTGGGGATCAAACCCAGGACCTCATACATGCAAAGCATGCACTCTACAACTGAGCTACATCCCGATGAGAAAATAAGAATCATAATCAGTATATTAATCATAATGTTGGAGCCACTGTGTCAGCATCAGGTCAGACTTTACAATGTGTAATAAGAGTAAGAGGTCCTATCTCATTACGGTTGTGATAACACTGTTAGGAAAAGGATTTTGGGTCTTGTGACAATGTGTAGAAGTGCCTTCGGTTGACTGTGGAGAATATGAAGGATTCTATTATCAGAACAAATGCAGAGGGTGAACGTTTCCTGTGATCACGAGTGAAACAATGATTCAGTACAAGCTGTCGTCCCATTCATAGCAAAGAACATGCCTGAGGCTGTTGTGCTGTTGCAAATATTTATCATTGTGATGATAATAATACTTTATTGTGAGAAATAAGTCTGTTTTTTTTCTTGCATCTCAGCAGTTCAATTTGTAACATCACAAAAATTAAAGCAAGAAACACCACATACATACATTTAACACAGCATTTCAATGACAGATTCATTTCTATAGAAGATCTTTTAATGTCATATCATATTTAGTTTCACGATGGACTGACCCTGTATCTCCAGTTTGATGCTAACAGTTTGTATCCACTGTCCAGAACACTGGGCCTCATGCAAGAACCAGTCGTACCAACAAACAATACATTTTAGGAGAACTCACCAAATTTTCACTAAATTATTGTATATTTCATTACTTTGTCTGACACAACTCATGTTTCTGCAGGTCATCTACACTGTTTTCTGAAGTTACGACTGTTTGCTCGGACGTGGCAGCTCATCCAAAAAAACATTCAAAATTCAGCTACGAATATGTTGTTATATGAGGCCCATTGTTGAGATCAGAGACAATGTTGTTATTCAGCCTTAATAAATTCTTAGGCAGATTCATGGAAATTGTGATAAATACAAACAAACAGAACTAACAGCAAGGACATATGGCTGAGGTCTAATTTCTAGTAATATCATTTTTGAAGTGAAAACTGTGTACATTCTTTTCTCTCCTCCTACCTTCCTTTTCCTGTCTCAACCCATACAAAAATAAAGAAATGCTGTCTATTTGTGCAGCAGGTCAAGCAGCTCAGTTCAGCTCTTTGTTTTTGTGCTGTGATTTGGTTAATGCCTCCATTTCTGAACATTGTTCATTTAATTTTTGTCTCATTTTTGTTCACATTGATATATTTTGCAGGTGCACTTATCCTTGCCCCTCCTAGCGCAGCGCTGTGGTTTTTGTCCAACTGATTGCTAGGCGGTGCCACACACCTGTTATATATATATGTCTCTCTCTCCTCTCCTCGTCCACTGGCATGGCCAGTCCAGGTGTGGAGGAGCCATTGTGGTGTGGCTGTGTGTGCACCGGATCGCTGTCTGGCGTGCTGGCCGTCGCGGCGCACGCTCGCCTTTCATTGTACAGGTATGCACATCGCCGCCCCCCCTCCTGCTTAGCATGCCATATTGCACAGCAGTGACACAGCCGTTCTTTGCTGCAGGTTGGCGACTACTGTTGATCGGGCTACCCCGCTGGAAGTCTTGTGTGGGTTTGTGCACCTTGTGGTGAGTTGGCTTTTGTCCATTCTCCCTCCTCCTTTGTTATTGTTCGCCTCCTGGCTAATCATTGATCTGTGCTGCAGTTTGGACCTGGCAGAAGCCGGGGAGTGGGTTCGAGGCTGGGCCTGCTGTGGCGCTGCGCCGGTGGGGTCCATTTGGAGGCTGGTTCGCTGCCACG
>JAPQRN010000631.1:0-16217 GCA_037367275.1 Coranthus polyacanthus | reverse complement strand
TGTGTGTGTGTGTGTGTGTGTGTGTGTGTGTGTGTGTGTGTGTGTGTGTGAATTATGGCCACCAGGAATGAGCTCAGCATTCCAGCACAGACACACAGTTTTCATGGGGGTTAAATGACAGCACTGTGGTTTCCTGTGATCCCCAAACTTACCATTTCTTTGTGCATTCCACCATCAGTTCCTGATAGGATGCCACAAACTGGAATTTGGAGGCATGCTTCCCTACACGTTGCAGTCTCTTCCAAACCGAGGCCATGTTTCTTTGGGAACGGTTAGTTTCTGTGTACCTATCCCGTCCTGGACTTCCTTCTTTGGGCTTCCTACGCGCAAATTCCCACTGATATTTATATGTATCTGGGCATATTCAACCCGCTTAGACACATAGTTAATGGTTTGCTGGAAGCACAATGAAAAAAATAAGACTGCACATCCAGCCGCGGCTGCTGGTCTTTAAAAACGGACTGATAAATCCAAACGTGAGGATAGGGAATCCTGGCAGCAGTGGACGAGGTCTGATTTGACGGCGCGCATGATGTTAATCGGAAAATCACTCCATAATTTCAAAAGCCATGATGAGTAATCCACTCGTTATATGTATCATAATCCCATGTGATGATCGGCCTGAAAAAAAGAAAAAAGAAAAGAGACATTCAGTAGAGCAGCAAACCTTCTAAAGTCTAAAGTCCCGGTGTACAAGAGAGTATCTTTACTGATTTCTAACGTTAAACACCGTCTCGATACAGTGGTGCTTTGTCCATTAAGCTGTTTTTCCCTTCAGCTCGGTAGTAGTACCTAGTGTCCATGTTAACACAACCTAGTAGATCTACATCAGCAACGTAATAGTTTGTTAATGTACAAGAATGTGTGAAGGACTTCAGCACTACTTCTGCTGCCAGCACGGCGTCCCGGTGTCTATTTACTGGTGTGGCGAGCTAAGTTCGGATGTTTAATAATAAAATATGAATTTATGTTCTGTTAACAGTGCCACAAAGTCACTGTCACTACATCGAGCAAGCCGTGTAATTCATCTAGTCAACCACAACAACACTTACAAGTACCAACCGAGGTTGAGACCCAAGTAAACATTTGTAAACATGGAATATTTGTTGGAATGTGTCTGAAACCAGGGAATAGCCTGAGCCGTTACGCTCCGCTAACTGGAATGATTCAGCTGCTAGGCTAGCGATTTAACATGTGAAACTAGATTAACGGTCTGTGTGACACTCACCTTACCGCTATTTCCAATGCATCGTCGGTTAAGTGGTCTTATCAGCCGTGTGAATAGAGGCGAACTGTCTGACTGTCTGTAACGAAGTATCAGCCGAGCGAGCGTCGCCCGCTTGCTAGCTAATTATCGCCCTCTTTGCAGCAGTACCAACACCAGCCATACAGCTAGCTAGCCTGCTAGCGACGGCTAGCCATCATAACACTGCAAGAGCGGAAACCGTTGCTTTCCAGCGGACACATTTACTCCACAGGTAACTCAGCGAAGACTCGGGAACGAGCAAGAAATGGCATTTATTTGCGCTTGCCCCAAAACCAAGTCAAATAAAAGTTCTCCAACCTCAAGAAAACATCCAAATATCAAACTAATGTTTTAGTTACTCATAGTTTGATCGCTCTGCTTCTTGTGGGTACGTAAAGTTACCCGTAGCCTCCGTTTGAAAACATTCCGGGTCGTAAAGTTAAAAGTAAAACCAGTACAGATATTTCGAATAAAAGAATAGCTATCGGACCAGCAACTTGTAACAAATTATTTTTTTTTCTGTCCATATTGATGTATTCTATGTTATTACACATGATATGTTCGGTGCCTACCGTTTTCCTTTTCAGTGGTAAAATTAAAGTTTATATTTTGAAGGTGAATCCCTGTACTTCCGGTGCGGTTGTAGGTGAATTGATGCAGCTTCACTTCTCCATCATTTTGACTGCCGCCTGGATGGATGAGTGAAGGCGAAAGAAACGCCCTCGTACATCGACCATTGGTGGGATTTTTGTGCCCCGATTCACGAGTTATGTATTTTTGTCACCACACTGGTCAAATTGTAGATGTAGTGTTTTTCAAGTTCCCACGAAATGTTTTGTTTTCTCACTTCAGGGGTTTGCTGTTTCTCCGAAAATTCATACAGTGTCCATTCACACAGTCCAGGTAAACATTATAAGTCTATCTTAAGTCCACAAACCACAAAAATGTAGAGCTCATCCAAAAACAACGCACATCAATAAAATCCTTTCCCTTTCTGTAAGTGTTTGATGTGAGATCAGAGTACTGAAACAGCAGCCAAGAAGGAAGATATTAGTTGAAAACAAGGCATGTAATTCATCCAGGACGCTACAGTATCAGGGTTCCTCCCTCCAGGTTTGTGCTAATGAGGATGACACTGTCATTTCCTGGCCCTGCCACATTAAGAAGTGAGCGTTAACCTTGTGCTCCTGTATGCCGGGTGGTCTTTTTCACATGTTGAGTGGAAATAAAACACCCACCATCTATCAGAAATCAATACCGCCTTCCTCCACACACAGACACTCCACCCCACACTGATGGCTTTGTAACAGGGAAGGGTAAGAGACAAAAGGAAGAAAAGCAGCACTGCTAAGGGAAAGACAATACGAAGCGCATTCATTTAATCTAAAAAAAGATACTGACATAAAATACAGGAAATTGATATCCACTTTTATGTTGCTCATGGTTATAAGCTGCAAGAGAGATAGTTGATTTATTTTTCTCTTCTCTTCTTTGGAATTGGTCGGTTAATAAATGACTGCAGACATGCCAGACATGCTAAATGAAATCATCAAATACTGTGCATCAGTCCAAATAAAGACACTGTGACAGCAACTATACATCCACCCCCTGTATCAGTCATAAAAATGAGTTTTTGTCACTCACAAAAAACACTTTTTTACAAAATTGTAGATTGAAAAATGATGTGGATCTCGGCGTGTCTTACTGTTCTAACACAAGGCAGTATGTCAGATCAGCTTACTTTCAGATATGTACTTGTCAGCTGAGAACAATTCAGGGTTTAGGGTCAGAGCCGATTTGACAGCAGGGGGCCTGCTGATCCTGCTGCTCTATGTCGCCTGTTTACATTTTACCCTGACAGATTACAGGGAGCCTCCCCTCGTGCATCAAGGAATGCTTTGATGTGACAAATGACCCGGTGCTAAATGATGCTTTGTGTGTCTGCCCGCATGTCAGCATAGGCCTCATTTCATACATAACACAGGAGGTGGATGGGAAGCGACGAGCCCGATGTCTGTGTGAAAGAAAGAGTGTGTGTTGCAGAAGGACAGTGAGAGGGAAAGCGGCAAAGGTCAAGTGAAGCCCTCCTGTATGTAACCTCTCTTTCTACTCGCCCGCCTCAGACGCCTCCTCCTTTTTTCATGCTTGATCCATGAAAACAGTGAAATTGCATTTTGCATCCCCCTGTTCCGAAAGTGCTTAAATCACTTAATCATAAACAAAAAACGAAATCCCATAATCGCTGTTGTAACACTAATGCTTCGCTAGGGAACTCTTTTGTATATGAGTGTGCAGTTAGATGCAAAGTGAGGCTGCAATACAAAAGGGTGTCATCCCCCCAACTGAGATTTGGCCTATTTGTTCTTAACATATTCTGTTCTCAGCTAGTGTAGCTAAAGCGAGCCATACAGACTGTCAGCAGTGAGTAAATGCTCTGTTTAAGGAGCACCAGTATCACAAACATGGTTATTTACGGGAATAAAACGGGATTGTCTTTGTTGATCACTGTGCGAAGTTGTCTGGTAAAGTTTTGACACTTGATTGGAGTGTTTAGATTGCATATCTTTTTATCTGAAGTCCATCAAAACAGCCACCGCTGCTGCAGCACTTTCAACATAACACTTTCCTTACTTCCCGAATTCTACAACGTACATTGTAGCTTTGCTTTTGTCCTGTACAGAGGGAATATATCAGAGTGCTTCTTATTGTGGGATTTGTATCGATTGCGATAGCAGTGTTACGGTCTCCAACCAACTGTGAACAAAAAGCGGAAGTTTCACACTCCCTCTGTTTCTCCATCACCCGTCCACCCACTCTCTCTCTCCCTCTCTTTCTCTCGTTCCTTCTCAACAGAGCCAACAAAAACACATCCTCCAGGATCTAAGCCAGCTCTTCAAGCGCAGAGACTCTGGCGTTCGGTGTTAGACCACTTGAAAAGACCTGTTAACAAAGCAGAGTCCTTTAGATATAAGCCATGTGAGTCCGAACCACTTCAGTAGAGCACAGATAGCCAAAAGTATCACTGCCTGAAAAACAATCGCCTTCCTTTTAGTAAGCTGGGAACATGTTGTGATGTTCTTTTAAAAGACATTTAAAGTCTGATGAGGAATTGCATGCAACACAGGTGCTGGCATCAATCTTGAGAAAATACGCTCTTGTGCACTCGTTTGGTTGATTTACGAGACGGTACAAATACCTTCTGATAGCGATGAAACGTGAAAAAGGCTTTTAACCGTGAATCTTAATTGTAAAAAGCAAATCAATTCTGAGTCGAGTAGCAGAAGTTTCACCTGTTCATCTGCACGTTCTTTTCAACAACTCGCTGAAATCTGAACATGATAATGTTGTGTATTTAGAGACTGAGGATCTGTGATGTTGATTTATGATGAGTCGGGAAAGCTCTGAATAAGTTAAAGTTGGAAAAAAACAAACTTAAACCTGATTGAATCTTTGTTGAGGCAGCTAAGTTGGCTGAATCATATTTTCCGGGTTCTGGTGTGTGTGTTCTCTCTGTGGAAATGTAAGTGCCATGCTTCCATTGCCAGATAAGCATCTTCTGCTTTGAACTGTACCATCCTGAGTCGGGGCAGAGTGTCTGATGGTATCTGCTCAGTTACAGGAAGTGTAGCTGTTTACGGATGGATGACTGGATTTATACATGGATAAAGGGTGTGGCAATTTCCTCTTGGGTCGTGGCCGTCAAAAGGCACAACTGGACTAAATATGGATTGGATTTCAATTTTATTTGGTTCTAGGTCGTAATATAGAAATGAAATCACAACAGAACAGCTATTTCCTCTTTCTCCATCGACTGCATGCAAGACTAGCATTTTCTGAGCACATCCTTCCTGTTTATATTATAAGCATTTCTGGCTAAAATAAGGAAATGACAGATTCCAGGCCTCTTAGGATAACTCATGTAAAATGTATTTCTTTGGCACTGTAATGGCAAAAAGAAAAATCACACTAACGTTGTTTCATATTTGTGTTTCTAATGACTCTTATAATTTATGGACAAATTGCGCTTGATTGTACCCAAGTACAACGTACTCAACACAAATTGTATCCTAAAGGTTTCTGTGGCATCTTTTTCTTAAAGACTCTGAAATTGGACTTGAATGAAGTCATTTTGCATCTGCTGAGTAATAGGTTTTCATGGAAGGAAATTACCTGTTTACACCCATATGGGCGGTTATCAGATCTGTCTGTGTCTGTGTGAAATTTAACCCACAATCAGCCAGTGAGCACCTGCACTGTGCAGAGAAGAATCACTTTTCCTCTGCAGAAACACAGTGCTGATCACATATGGCCTGTTTGCTGCTGATAGTGAGACTCAATGCATCATTTTCCCATTTTATGCTGACTGTAAAGATGGAACAGAGCGGAGCAACACATATGCAACGGACAGTATTGCTTCATAAGGTTTACAAAAGAAATGTTTACTTAAGCTGCCATGGTAAGAAATCCCAGCATCTGCTGAGTGCAGTGGTTTTGAATGATTTGTATGGCCTGCAGAGTTGGGTTCAATGTGCTTATTTTGTCCAATTCCAGAATGGGGGAAATCTATTAAGTGGCAGCAAATGCTGGAAACTAATTATCTGAAAGAAGGCAGACAGACAAAGAATACGGGTTGTTGTTATCTCAGAATACTTCTGTAAATCATGGAACTGAAAAACGAAAGCAGGGAATGCATAAAACATAAATGTAAATGGGTATAATGTAAATGGGTATTCTGAAAAGACGAGTGCGTGTTTACTTAACCTTGCCAGTTTAAAACAGAAGAAGGAGACAGAAAGGGGACAGTCTAGAGAGCTGTCACTAGATCAGCACAATGCTGTGAGATCATTAGCGAACAAGTGTCAGCCAGTATCAGCTCAGTGGCTGAACAGTGACAGTCCAGCAGACAAGTCACTCTCCAGTTACTCTCCCCAAGAGAGAGTTCCGCACTTCCACTCGCACAAGCTGAACAAAGGCTAAATTAGTCCCTAGATGGTATTCTGGGGGCTTTTTGGAAATCCACTCAGACAGGTTGAGAGGGGAGACAGAGAGAGACCAGAATGACTTCTTTGTGTGTTCCATCTCCACAGCTTAGATTAGACACGTCCGTCTGCCTTTTAAAGAGCTAGTTAATTAGCAGCAGGGTGGCTGGATGAAATCATTAAGGGCTTCACTGTTGGAAGTAATTAATCAACACCACAGGGCTTGTTTGATATGCTGAAATCAATATAGCTTTACTTCTCTTTGGTGCTCCTTATTGGCTTTTACTTGTAGAACATACAGGAGCTGATCCGCTTTACAAGGCACATTTTCAGAGTGCTGTTTAATGTGATCATTTTTTTTTTAGACTGTTAAATCCTAATTTTACAAGACTTTATTATGGCACCACAGAAGTGATAGACATATCCTATCACTGGAAAAGCACTCGTGTCACTCAAGACGCTATACGGAAAGCTCATTAATAACCAAAATAGCACTTGCATAGGCTAATAAATGCCTAACATTTGACTTCTTTCGTAAATTCCTTTCGTGTATCTGCAGGGAGTTTGTTTATAGTTCACTGCACTTGAATGAGCCTGTTGGTAGTTGAGAAATCCTGACATTTTGACAAATATCTCACATTAACATTTGCTATTAAGGGCTAATCTGAAAACGCATCCAGATGTAAAGACCTGAGCTGACACTACAAGGCTTTCAGTGCTTGTAAATGGCTCCCCCCTCCCCCCTTAAACTGAGAGAGGTGACTGAGAGCTCACTTTTTAACAGTGCCCTGAAGGAACAGAGAGGCGGGAGTCGCACGCATTCACATACCGATACTTGGGAGTCCTTTGATACTTATTATTTTTCAGTAGGAAAGCGTGTTATATATGTTAATTCAAGGCAAGGAGAAGCGATACCATCGCCATCCTCATTTCTGTGAATATTTGAACTGGCTCATTTTCAGTCACAAGGCCACTTCACCTGGTTTCCTCCCAGAGCAAAGAGTGTGCAGACCATTAACAGCTTAACACTTTTAGCCAGCAGTGTTTATAATTACCCTCATGTCTACGTTTATCATGTAACTCTGACACTGCAGAGGGTGAATTCGCAGCAGCTTGTTGACATGTACCGCAAAGTGAAGTACTGCTGAAGGGGAAACGGTTTCACAGAGGAGCATGTGAGAGTCACTGTCGTTCAAGCATCGGCAAGAAAGATGCTCAAAAATCACACAGGTCGTGTTGGACGCATACGAACTCCCTTCTCTCGTGCTGATTCAAAGTCAATATTAGTCTTGTTTTATCGCTCTTTCCCCCTGGCTGTTAGAAAAGACGAGCTTAAATCCTCTCCCCATTGTCTTTAAAGAGATAAGAGTGGCTCCCTTCTGCACAGTATTAGCTGTAAAGCAGTAAGCTGAATTCCAGGAGACAGAAAGTAGATGCTGATTTATTTGGTTCAGCGGTGACTCTGAGGGATCGTGTGTTTGAACTGCAAATACATCTCAAATGAAAGCTAAAGGATATGAAGTGCAGAGTAAAATAAGCCTGCTTGTGTTTTGAGGAAAAGCTGCTGCAGTATAAGGCCATTAGTTCAGAGCGAGAATTTGTTCTGGGTTACATTTCATGACTGTGCTTCGGGTGTTAAACACTGATGTACATAGATTTGGATATTACAACATATATACTCATGGCACCTCTCACAAATGGCCTAATGCATCTAAAGAAGGTGATACATGAATAACATGTCACGTAAGACATTAGCTTTTTTAGCAGGCCATAACTTTTCTTTTGTTTCTTGTTATTGTTTCAGAGAAAATAAATCTGGACTCGGTGAAGGATCACCGACAGGCTGTGTTGATGGCTGCTCCATCTGTGCTAATAACTCTCGTATTGGTTGCTATGGAAACCCTAATTGTTCCCAGAAGGTATTTTAGTCATCTTTCTGCTTTCTGAATGCTTTTAAGAAAATAAAAGTCCTTTAGTAACGTGACTCTTCAGTATCCGCAGATCGCTGCTAATAATAAACAGGACATTCTATCGCCTTTAAAAGTTATCTGGCTGGCTCGTTAATACTGTTCGTGAAACAGCATTCTGCTATGCACAAAAGTTGCTGATTCTTTACTCCCGTCTCTCACACGGAGATTGGCACAGGGATAAATGATCTGTGCTGGAGTTTATTATCAGGAGTTTTCCTCCCTGGCTGTCTAAACATATTGAAGAAAGAGGGAAGGGTGAAAGACTTAATGGACTTGGCAGCAGTACCAGATAAACTTAAGCAAAGAATTCAATGAAGAGAAGAAGAATGCAGAAAGAAGTATTGATTTTTAATCTATTTTGAGAAGATTTAATTAGAGTGGAGAATCAAATTATGCACAAAGGCGTAAGATGAAAAATGAATTTGGGAGAGCTGACGGGGGCCGTCTACTGTCAAAACTGCCCCTGAGCGAGATAACCCAGAAAAGAAAAATTCTTGGTCATCAAAACTTCCTTTGATAAGCCGTAAAACAAAGTCCGAAAAATGAAACGAACAGGGAGCAAAGTCGAGAGAAAGTGCAGCAGCGGGAAGCCAAATGTTCTCCTCAGCTGATCTCCAGTTTGCAGAGATTGTTGCTAGACCGCTCATTGCTTGCAGGTGTAATAACATGGACTGATCCAGTGCAGGGGTTGGGGGTTTGGGAGCTCACAGAGAAGATATTTCTACATCCCTCTCATCTCTTTCCTCTGGAAAACACAAACTCAGCTGTGGCCTGCTTTAACAGTAAAACCTTTCAGGCAGCTCAACTAATAAAACTTCTCATATCGCTGTCTCTTTTTACCACTAAAAAGACACAGGCATCGGCCGTTAAAACTTCACTCCAGGCCCCTTTTTATTTAGACTTTTTATACGTTTTTTTCTCCGCTTTATTAAATTCCGTTCAATGTCCTCGAAGCTGATGCGTATACCGTTTTGCATCCAGTGACAGCGTACGCACCACACATGGGAAAATCTGCAGGAGGCTATCTAACTGTCAAATTCATTCGGGCAGAGGGAATTTGAAAGCGAGCCAAATCAGATGAGCAGATAACTACTTAAGCAGGGAACAGTTAACTGAGGGAAACTTAAACCAGATGGTAGTTGACTTTGGGTCACAGTGGCACGATCCCCCATCTTACATCTGGGTTTCCAGGCCAAACAGAAACAGATGTTATCAGTCATAAAGATCAGTGTTTGTGGCAAGTGAGCTCCTAGTATGATATGGACTTCTGAGTTTTTAGACAATTAAAAACGTGTTTGTACTTTGTGTTAAACATATTAAGTGTGAGTCGTGTAAAACTGAAGTAAAAATAATCCTCTCTGGGATTATTGCTACTTTACGACTGGAAGTAGAAAACACATTCCCCGTGGCTGAACACGCTTTCCACAGATTTGAAACCAAACCTCAAAAATGATACAAATTTCTGTTTGGGTTCAGTGACTGCTCTGTTATGGACATAGATGATTAGTTTGGTTTGAACGAATGTCTCCAGGCTTCTGTCTGTTTCACCAGCGGGCTGTCAGAGGGTCAAATTAAACCTAAAGAGCCATGACAAAGTCTCCCTCTGCCTTCCCGAGTGTTATTTCAAGTGTAATACTGTTACCCGTGTGTTTACAGGGAGCATTATTAAGAGGTTTGACACCAAAGAAAGACATCCTTTTAAACAGCGTGTAAAGCTGCTGCCTTCGCTAAATGACCTTACTCAAGCCTCCTGAGTAACTCAATTACAATAATTCAATTTATTACTTTTCCAAACATTGGAGGGGGCAGCAGACGCATAACACAAATCTACAGCAGTGCATCCTATTCTATAAGATCCTTTGTTTGTAGCATCGCTGTCCTGTTGCTGTCTCAATACACAGTTGTGTGACAATGCATTTTACAGCTAATACAAGTGGGGTTTTAAAGAGTTTATTTAGCTAAAGAAGGAGGAGAATTTTCTCAACCGATAAAGGAATCAGCACATTTGAAGTTGCATGGTTTTCACTGGACAGGAAGGGTATCAAAAAATGTCATCTGAAACCACGTGTAAAAGTAATTAGTTACATTCCACCACTGATGGTTTCTCTCCAGTGCATATCCCACAGCGTCTCCCAACCACAGGATGTGGTCACGACTGTACAGTAACTTGCAGTAGATACTGAGTTTTTAATGGAGCTCTACCAACGGTCAGGTTTGACATTTAGATATCGATCTATACACAGTTATCGTGGTCACCACAGACGACCTGAAATGTAAAAATGTCATCGCAATCACTTATGTCACAATTCATGTGATCGATTTTTGCTCTAGTGCAATACATAGTAAAATGTCTCAAACAGAAAAAAAAAAAAAAGAGTGGAGTTGGAGTGAAACCCAGGAGATAACAGAGAATGGTTTTATTGAAACAAATCACAGCAGCTGCAGCTCGGATCAGTCAGTCTGCAGCAGCTGTTTCATCCCTGATACAGATCTCTACTCGATGTGGGATACGGCATATGTTTACTCTGTTAGAAGAAGATTTACAGGCACTTAGAATACAAGTCTCAGGTGTGTTAAAGTGAATCCCAACGCCACAGGTAGGTTGGACGTGATCCGTCTAGGAATGACGATGAGCAGGATCAGCACAATGCAGTGAATAAACATTGTTATGAGACAGATATGTTTCTATTTGTGGCTGTGAAAGTTCGCTAAAGATACGGCGCGCTTTAGTGTTTGGTTTGACGCAGTAAGAAGTCTGATTTGCGCAGGTGGAGCTGTGAGGTGGAAGTTGCAACGGCATGACAAACAATTTATGGTGCTGCAGGTTGGATCGTCCGAGGGAAAGAGGAGAGAAGGGGGAAACGACCGGAAGATTGTAAAAGTGGTTTCAAATTGATACTTGATTTAAAAGAGGGCAGAGAAGGGTACGGCGAACAACTGAGATAGGGTAGTTATTTCTCGGTGTATTTTGCTGATTGAATAATGATTGACGTATGACGTATTAGTGGCAGCTTTAAAGGAAACGATGCAGCGATAAGCAAATATTTCAGATCCAAGCTCATATGTTCAAAAACGGAAAAAGTACCTGCAGCAGGGTGGAGCTGTTTCAAAAGCACACTGTCAGTCGCCATGCTGTGCTCAGCGACACCCTGACCTGCATTTTGATATTCTTCTCCTCGTCGAGTAAGGGCGATGATTTCCTGAACTCTCCAGGGGGCCCTGCGCTTGTACCCTCATTTTCCTCCCAACACTTCCATTTCCTTTTCTCGATTTCCCCGCTCCACATCCTTCCTCCTAACCGTCTGATCTTTCCATCCTTCATGCCACATTTCTATGGTTTTTATCGCTTCCTCTTGTTCACCAGTCACTTCTGGTTCTACCCCTCGTTTCTCCTCTCCCCGAAGGATGCAGAGAGCGAGAGTTCCTTCCTCAGATACAGAGGCTGGAAAGCTGTTAGCTGCATGTTCATTAAAACCAGGAGGTGGGTCATCCATCATAACTCCCCCCCACCACCCCCAGCCTCAGGACGCCGTTTCAACACCAAATCTAGCTAATCAACGCTATAAACTGCCCTTCTTTCTTTCTGTCTGCAGAAAGCGCTTTGTGGTGAGGTTCATTTGACACATAGAGAGGAAACACAGTCTCAAGGGTTTGTGATAATAAGGATAATAAGCAGGATAATTATTTTTATTTCTGTAATCAGTGGTTCATCACTTAAGTGTCTTTGTAACTCACTTGGCTCGGTGGGAGAACAGCTCTGGCAGAGTTGAGGGTTTGATTCCTCTGGTAGCTGACTGGGCGGAGCCAAGACCGTCTAAATGTAGGGCGTGAAAAAAAAAAGAAGAAGAAATCTACTAAAATGACGTATAGTTTTAAGAGGAATTTGAACAATAAACAGACCTTTCCTGCTTTTTGGTGCGCAAATGCTGGAAAAGGGAGATTTGGATCAAAGCAGTGACTCACTCGCACCATGTCACCACGCAACCGTCACATTCGCTGTGACAAAGTATTTCCTCCACTGAGCTGGTTCCAGTCTGGAAAAAAAAAAAAAAAAACGTTCCAAAGTCTCAGCATGGAGGAATGAAAAAAATGAAAACATTGTTAGACCCAGTTAGTCTATTACGAGACATTATAAAATGTATCTACTGTGCGCACTCCTTCTTACCCAAACAGTGTTGAAGTACAAATACTTTGTTGCCGTACTTAAGGAGTGTTTTTCAGGTTACTTTACTTGAGTATTTGTTTTTCTGTCTCACTTTTATCCCTACATTTTGACACAAACATCTGTACTTTTCTACTTTGAGCGCTTTCAAAACAGGCTCATTACTTTGCTTTTAGAGGAGCATCATTGTGCGCCGTCCCAACATCAAGAGCGATTTCAACCTAAACGAATGGGACGGTAACGCGCGGAAAAGACGATCCTTTTGTGTCTAAAAGGTTAAACAAGAGAAAACAGGCATTAAAGGGAGACCTGGACCGTGGAGAAAAGACATTCAGTTGCTGACATTGAAAAAATTCATAGTTTTCAGGATATTGTTTTTTTTTCTTGTTTAATTTGAAGATAGAATGGTTAAATGATCTTCACATTTTATTAATATGACGTGAGGTTCGTTTAGCTTCGAATAGAAACAGCCGTTAGAAATGTCCTACAAAGGGATCATTTTTTTTACTTTCATACTTTTTCACTTTTACTTGAGCAAAGAAGTTGAATCAGTATTTCTACTTCTGCCACCTTTACTGTTCACACACAAACACACTGTTTAATGAACCTATTACATACTGTCTATACTCATTTTTATACCAAGATCTAGTAGTAAAAAGATTGTTCTGTGACTTTTTTGCTAATTTCTTGTCTTCTTGTATGACGGCCACACAGATGACTACAAAACAAACTGAACTGAATTGTAAATGGGTGGTTAGGCAGTGTATACACAGGAAGAGAGTTCCAGAGAAGTGCATCAGTAGATGAGAGAAAGAAGAGAAGCAGAGAGGTCAGTGTCTCTGTTTCTTCCTCTCAGCTCATTAAAAATACCATAAAGTCCTCTGCAGTGCTGCTGCAGATGCACTGTGCACAGCTGCAGAACATCTCAGCATTAACACGTACAAATGTGAACAAACTGTGAAACGTACAGAGCTCAACCCACAGATTAATGGTAGAGTGTGTTTTAATAATGATTAAGCCTAATTCTTCTATTAACTATGAAGTCAAATCTTATCACAGAGACTAAATTAAACGACTCGTCACTACATTCAGGTGCTTTACTTCATCTTATGCAGAATGACTTTCCCATTTACACATTTGGTTTTGTGAATTACACGCAAATACTTTCATTTTATTTATTTTTTGGTGAAGTCTATCGTGTTTAGCAGCCTGCCATGTGACCTAAATCTACATCAACATGCTACTATTTGTGCCTGACACCGGATGGCTGCAGTCATTTTCCACACATGACTGACAAAATGAAAGGGAAAAACCTGATGGGAGCGGCGTCTTCCATGTTGGCTATGTCCCCTCCGATGGGGAGAAATAAAACACAAAATATCAATGGGCTTTTAATGTCACGTCCTGCTCTTATTGTGGCATTCATAAAAGTCCGGACTGACTCTTGCATGATGAAAGTGCTTCTGGGAACACTGCGTGATTAATGTTCTTCCTTCGACAAAGAGCTGCTGCAGACAGTAACAGTCCAAAGGATCCAGAGAGGTATCTGGAAACATGTCTTGTTCCTTGCTTCTGCAGGACCGCTATAGCCTCTGCAAGTTTAACAGTGTGTGCTGTGTTTGCACTTTGCATACAGTAAGAGAAGGAGAATAGGTGTTTGTGTGTCTGTGATGGATGATAAGCAGTGAGTGCTGCTGCTTCAGTCCCACAGAGATTAGACTCATTTTAATGACAGATGAGGAACTGATACCTCCCGGGAGCCTGGGATACATCGTCACTGTGTACGTGGGTGGGTGTGGGTGTGGGTGGGGGTACATGTGGCCAGTGGTGAAGTAGTAGTTTAAAGGAAATGAATAGTGTTTTCATTTTTTTATTTATTTATTTATTTTTTTTACGATTTTGTATTTGATTATACTGTTTAGTTTGAACATTTTCTAAGACAACATTCCTCTCTCTAGGGTAGTTTTGCTATAGTTCACATATTTCCAGTATGAAGTACTTTACTCCATGTCTCCCCAACACTGTGTATTTCGTATATTGCGCGGATGTCAGCTCGTGGATGTGTGCATGAGGGAGAGAGAGGGTACTTTTTAATTGAATTGAATTGTTCACAGACTGAAACAGTAAACGATTTGTTGATCCAGCGTTTTTTTTTTTTTTTTAGGTTGGTTAGACTTTGTAGCTGACTTCAGTCACGGTTTCAAGGTTTTCTTTGGTCTTTGGTCTGCACTACTCTACAGAGAATATATTTGTGCGTATGTTCATTTATGTTATTTCAGGAGCGGCCAAATTAGGTATTTGCAAAACAAGAAAGAACCGCGTGAGGGACTGAAGGGGGACGGGGGACAGAGGACGTGGTTCCGATGCCGATGGACGGCTGTCAACTCGGTCAAGTTGGTTCTGAACTTTTGATGTTTTAATATTGCTGGAATTTATTGTCATTTGTACAAATTCGATGCAAATGGAATTCATGCGAAGGGCTGTTTTACATTTAAATTCAAATGAGGGAGATGGAGAGGATCTCTCCTCCCTTTGAATTCCAGGAACTGGGCTTCCAGTTCATCGTCCCATCTTCCTGGCAGCATCCTGATGAAGTCATCGTGACTCATCTCTCAGGATGTGGTCATCTTTTTCTCGGTTTAAACGTGATCAAAGCCAGTGGCAGTCAGATCACTTATCCAATCAAATGTTATCTGAAAATTGACTGGAGTGACCAGAAACTGCCCGTCAGTGTCGGCTGAGTTCACCCTTAATACCTGTACCAGGAGCTCATACGCACTATTGTTTAGTATAGATTTGAGAATTTGACACATACTTTTTCACACCAAAGCAAAAAGAAAATTAACCGTTTGCCGTGACTTTGGCTCATGACAGTAAACACGCTGGTTTGTGTTGCTGTTTCCCTGTGACACAAGTGATTACACAGGGAAAACGTAATAGGAGACAGAAGAAGAGAAATGCAAACACAAAAAAACAAAAGCACCAGATTAATAACAGAAGCTTTTCATGAAATTCCTAGCTTTCAGTGAAAGGTGCCAAGTTAAATTCTGTTGGAGGAGAAGGTGGAAAACAGCTCAGTGGACCAAATGACTCAGCTGTCGCTCTGTGATTCAGTCGCATTCAGACCTGGATCAAAACGCAAAGGATTCCAGCTGTGGGTGAGGTTCCCCTGCATCAAACGCGATCAGCTGCTGTTAATGACCGAGATGAATACTCATTAATCTTTTTGTTTCACTTTTTCTGCGAATATCAAAGCTTTTATCAAAGCTGTGTGTCGTCTATGTGTCCTGTGCAAACCCCGCAAACTGAGGCGCGTGCATGCGAATTCATCTTTGAAAGTGAAGAAGAGCGAACAACAGAAGGGCCCCTTTTTGTTTCTGAGCAAAACCGTATGAACGCATTCAGCAGCAAATGGAAAACCTGCAATAAGGAGGTTTTACTGATGCATCCACTTCAGCATGACCTATTCCAAAGGTTCCTAAACCTCGACCGATCCACGTTAGTCTCAGAATTACAGAAAGATTTCCAGAATCAGTTACATTTATTTGGTAACGACTAACTCAGCTTTTACTATAACAGGTCCATGACCTAATGAAACTGACCTTGATTTGTGTTACAGAGGAGTACGGATGGGAATATTGAAAACTACAGACACTGGAAGTTAAATCATGAGAAACATTACGTCGACAGAAAAGTTACATTTGTAATATCGTATTTTAACGGTCAACACCGGAGGAACACGACGATTCTTCTTTCTTCTTTGAACAAGTGAAGCTGTATAAATACCTTGGTGAGCATCGTTATGCGCTGTATCGTATCACAGCAGGATGTCACGACACGACACGACACGACACGACACG
>JAPQRN010000630.1:5365-16218 GCA_037367275.1 Coranthus polyacanthus | reverse complement strand
GGAAGGGGAAGACACAAAGCCAGCAACATGCAATGGAGACACATGCAGCACATGGAGAGAGAGACAGAAGAGACAGAGTTGCTGCACTGTTCATGTTGTTAAGCCGTTTCACTACGGACTTGAAACGGTCAGCTTTCACATGCTTTTTTACATCTAATTTTCCAAGTATATTACATTTTTTCATTACCGAAAGACAAAACTCTGTTTCTCCATCAAAGTGAGATGCTTTTGTTTCCGCCACCATGCTTGTATTTCTGTTTCTAGCGCCTGTGCAGTAATCTGCAACCGGGATAAGACGTATACATTATCCTCCAGTATCCTGGATATTGGACTCCAGCTAGAGTATCCAGTTTTCTCAAGACGGGATATACGGATCGGGATATGATGTTTACACGCGCAAACACAAGGACAGAATACTTCAAAAACCCCACACTAACCAGGATACTGATGTGCATGTAAAAGCTTGTAGCAACAGTAACTAAGGGGGGCGGGACTTAGCAAAGGCTCACTTATCTATTATAAATACCATAGGATCTCCTGAGGACCATGTGATTATTGTTTTTGGTATACCAGGGCAATTAAAATAATCTCGCAAAAAAATCATACATAGAAAATAATTTCTAAAGCTTATTTCCTGTGTCGGATGATGAAGCATACACGTACATCAGCAGCTGAAGAACTGTCCCCCCTCGTCCTATACCACTCTACTTCAAACAACACTTGGGCGAACAGCGGACGCCTGCATGATAAATGTGATCATTTGATGTCAGTCAGGTTAATTAAAAGACTGCCGCACCTGACTAGTGATGGAGAGGATGTGATGAAATGGGTCTGAATAACAAATTCCTTCTCTTGTGTGTTATGAAAATGAGCAGATTTGAGTGCTGGCTGCTCCCTTCGTGTTGTAAAGGCCATTATTTGGTTCTGTCCTTCACTGTGCCCATGTGTCAAAAAAAAAAAAAACATTAAAGCCACTGTGTCTGGAATTTTTATGTGATTATAATATCTCTAACTATTCTGATGTCAAAGTAGTATAAAAGGGGTTCATTTTGGTTCAAATTTGGTGATTATTTCTGCTACCTATATGGATATTTACACTAGGGGGCACTAAAGATACAAATTTTTAAATTCTACATAGTTGCTTTTGGTGGAAGAAAACTCAATTGTACAACTATTATAAATCCTAGCATTAGCAGAGGTCTACCTAGTATATTTTATTAATGATTCAAATCAGTTATCATTTCAATGTAATAGTTTGAGAGAGGCACTCAGGTCCTTCATTTTACATTTCAAGATCAGTGTATTCATTATGGTAAGTACTCTTAAGCTTCTGAGAAGTGTTGTACAGGGGCTTCACTGGTTCTGAATAGAGCTTTTCAAGTTTGAAAGTTACCTCAGCTTGGGTTTAGAGACTTCAGACTCTAAAGGTAAAGTATGAACATGAGAGACACAGACATGCAGGGACAGGCCTACTGTACAGTTGTTGCATTGAAGGTGAATCATATTAAATGTAGCCAGTCTGCCAGACATTATATGATGTTACATTTATAACAAAACAATATGGATACCGGCCTTGTTGAATGACATCGGCTATCAGCAAATACAATGACATTTCACAGATGGCAGTGGCTGATGTTTATCTGTGTTGAATTCATGGTTGTTTCACAAATATGTAACATTGCATTTGATCTCATTCAAAGATAAAGATATAAAACAGGTCAGTTATTTATTTATTTATTTTGATAATGAAGATTTCTGTGATCCCTAGCAACAACAGCAACACAAAATAAACAAACAGGAAGTAATAACATTGGCTATGATTTCACAATCAGTGCATCCCTTTTAGTTTAGTTCCATATGAACATCATTTCATGCCTATACTGAGGACTGAATGTCTGGACATTATGGACATTGTCCTGTCCTAGACTACTCCTTTGAAAACTCATTAAAGCTTAATTATAAGCTAATAATCATTTCATTCATTAATTATACAGTGGTTAGTTCACACGTTTGGTTAAGTTATGCAGGGCTATCTTCACCAAAATACAATAGAAACGGAAGACGGAAGAACAACATACCAACATCGGACAAACGTCGATCTGTAAACCAATCAGTGTCGAGTACAGGGAGACACAGCGCATGTTGATGATGGCCTGCTCCCAAATTTGCAACGTGGATAGCAAAATTAACCGGAACAAATGTACACAATGTCACAAAAGTGGACCTCTGTTCAGACTTTCAGGTGTGAAAACGCCCTCCAATTCCTACAATTTTCTGGCATATGTCATGCGCATGTATCATTAGTTAAATAAGGTAAAAACACATTAGGAAAAGAGAAAACCTTTTCATCTCACAGTCTCACTGAAAAGCACACTTTAAAAATGAGTGTGAAGTCAGTGGTACTGATGGGACACACCCTGGGCTGGCTACCAGTCATACCTTCATATGTATTCAAAGACTTGTAGAGGGTTTTACTTTTGACACCCAATACGATAATAACTCATTTGATTTAACACCGTAGATCGCAGTGGCACTTAGTTTGCCTTCAGCTTTGTTCTGGGGAATATGGTTAATCAAACTCATCGCTGCTGCTGACATTTAGCTTTCCAAAACAGCTCTCTTCGGGGTGACACAGCAATCATAAATTTCCTTGTCTCCCCAATTTTATCTCATAAATTTTAACTCTCTTCCTGCATACTCCTCCTGTAGTCAGACAACCCTGGGGTGTTGGTTGGTGCCAAAGCTCCCCTCCCTCCTTCTGTCGGTCTCCACCTTATTTTTCCGGAGTGTGAGGTAATTACCTTCCTATGAATTCACTGACAACTAGATCTGCGGCAGATATGATAAAAATAGCTGACAGGGATTTTGACATAATAGTCACATTGTCTCATAGAGAAAGAGGCTTCTAATGAATTCCGATGAGGCCCACCTCGATAATTATCTCCATGTCATTCAGATGAGGCCAGGATAAGACATTTTGTTTGCTAAGGCTGGCAGTGATTGTCGAGCAAAAGTGACTTGCTGCTGACTTTAGGACAACCTTGATTTGGAGTTTATGATGACTTTGTCTAGACTGAAAATGCTATTCTGCAAGATATCCTTGAATGATAATCAAATGTCTGGTCTGCTGGTTTGTCCGTTGCACGGGACATCTTTATTTGCAGTTTAAAAGCAGCAGTTAGTTCAATCAAATCCCCACTTCCTTTCAGATTTCAGAAGCAAGTAGAAACATCCAAGGTTTGCGAATAAAAAGCTGCCCTCATCATTAGAAGCTTTTCAGTGGCAAGAAAAACAGAACATCGCTGGAGACAAAACCAACCTTGCACCTATGTCGATGCAGTGTGGTTATTTAGCAAAAAAGGTTTGCAGCATACAGATTAACAGTCCCCCAGAGCAGACAGAATGTAGTGCCACATTGAATTCAATCTGTCATGTTGGTTCTTTACAGGGTCAGTTTTATATCCAAGGTCAGACATGCTCTGAATCACACCCATAGGTGTGTTTGGCCCTCATTTAATTGCTTTCCACTACTGTACCTGACCCAAAAATAGCTAATGTAACTGTTAGAAAAGAGCATCTTGGGCATTGTGTTGTTCAGGAGAAAAGATCAAAAAGAAGCTATTGCCTGCCTGGCTGTTTACAATCAAGAAGACACAGGGTTTGTCCTCTACATGCTGCAGTGTGAATCTTATCAGCGAGGCTACAGGGATCGTACTGGGATCTGCTCAGTCAGCCATTTCTGAGTCTCAAGTGAGAGACTATAATATGCTGTCCCTCGAGAATTGAATTTCGAGAACAAACCTGTAATTATCTATTTGGTTTGTAATGACAAAAAAGACTATGTTTTAGTGGCTCACTTGGCAGAACAATGATTACAGCAGATAAAAAAAGAGTGTGTATTAAGATGATTATCATAAATCCAAATTTGTGTTTCATATAGCAGAGGAAGGAGGGGCCGAGAGGCCTAAGTGGATTTTTTAATAGAAATGATGTTTCTGGAAACCTGCTCTCTGTATGACTGAAATCAATTTATTTGTATGGCAGATAATTGCTCAGCAAAAGGCATTGCTCAGCTGATAAACTAATTTCATGTCACTTAAAATTACATGCAGTTTAAAGCATTATAAGCGATTCTCTGATGCAAAAAAAACTGTTTAATTTGAAAAAACTCCTGTACACGAGGCCTGAAAGTATCCACTCAAGTCGCAATTTACTTCACTGTGTCCTATTCAAATTCAGAAAATGCATGACACTCACACGTTCAATTGTTCAAGTGCTTCGGAGGCAGTGTTGTTGGTAATATAAGTTTGATGCAAACTGTAAAGAAGGGAGAAAAGTTCTCTTACTTGTGATTTCTTTTTATGATTATGTAGTGTCCAAAATGGATTCTGTTTGATCACTGCTCCAGACTAAGCCCTCATGCAATTTATAACACATGTGATTTAACACCACGGAAAATCCAGTGGATGGATTCTCAAAAAAGTAAATTATTTTCTTCTGCCTCTCACATTGTGACTATACAGCCTCTATTCTTCAGAACAAACCCCAAAATAAATAGCTTGAAGATCATCTTTGCGTGTCTTTCATGCGTACTAGTTGAAGATGTTTTAGATGTGAGGTTTAGTCATTAAAGACACAGTTCCTGCTGGCCTGGGGTGAAACTGTCTTAACTAAGTTGCTAATTTCACTTCTCAAACTCAGCTTGTCCTTCTGAGCGTCACACTGTAAAGCTTGGCAAAGCCTGGTTTCATCATTACACGTCTTTGTCAGGCTCAGGAGGCGTAGCGTGAGAAGCACGTTAGCAGCCGGAACCTTAGTGGTGTATCTTGGTGTACACAGGACGCATTAAGGCACAGTATTGAGAGCTGTTCACTGAGGTTTAAGAAGCCCTAACAGCCCAAACACAGACTCACTGTAGTTACTGTGAAAAACAGAAGAAATCATCCTCGTGTGACTGAAACACAAGTGGCTTGTGGCCTGTGCAGACAGCTGTCTGGAATTTTATTTTCAAATAGTGTATCTGTCCATCACTTTCCAGTCTAGATGTGTTTTTGTACTCCTTTATGGTTCAAGGCTAAATGCTGATATCATTAATGTGCCAAATTTCTGTTAACATTCTAACATTTAGCCAATGTGCTTACAGCTGAGGCTGATGTTAGCTATAATATTGCTGTAGTAATAATAGTATTGATGTTACTCATCTGAAATGCTTAGCCTGGCATTACCAGGCTAATTCTGAAATGATCAAGTGAGGCGACAGGGACGACCTCTCAATGGGACCTCAGTTTATTTTTGATTTCCAAGGGACATTATCAACAGGCATAGACCAAAATATCTCTGGATGCAATCGGACAGACCTACAACCAATCACAGCAATGACATGTTAGACACTGAGCCAGCTGGTAAATTGAACTCACCAAATCCTGCCGGAAAAATATGGGAACACAACTGTCTTGCTAAGTAAGGCTTTAAGTGCAGGTGTAGGTACAAGGCTGTACCAGATTGAGAATGTTGATAGTCAAATCATATTCGGCTTTAATACAGTAGATTGCTGTTTGCTCCTTTTTTTGTTTATTTTTTTCTTTTCTAGAAATCAGAAAAAACAGTGTCACAAGTTTCAGCGATTTTCATGACGTTCATCTTACATCCAAAGTTTCCTCCAAATGTAGGCCCCTTGACGGACAAAAAACAAAGTTTGACTTGGAGGTGGCAGGTGGCAGCTCATCATCGTATCAAACCACATCAGATCAGAGCAGATAAATGGTTGTGATTCACACCGATCTAGTCTGACTGGAAATCAGTTTGAATGGCAGCAGTGCCAGACTGATCAGGCACATTCATATATACATTATATGGCAATTTCCCCTGGAGTTTTAGTTCAATGTTGGTACCATTTCCCCTGCTTTTATGTCAGTTTTCTGCTTTTTTTGGGCAATTTTATCATACACTCATTTGCTATTACTGACATGTAATGTATTTTAAAATGAAATGTCAGTGCAAGTGCTTAATAATCTATTATCAGCTACATTAAATCATAAAACATGTTCACTGTTTTAGTATCAGTATATAGTCTCAACAAGTACTCTCAGGAGAGAAGCTTTGCATACAGATTTTATAGTGATACAAATGGCAATGTCGGTTCAAAAATGCTTATTTTTCTATTAAAATTATTATTGTTATGTATTTAAATGCTGGTCAACTGGAATTTTGATTTGTTAAACAAAGTCATTGGGATTAATCCTCTACGGTTCAATAATGCCTGAAACTTAAATATGCAGTGTGTAGGATTTTGTGACACCCAGCGGTGAGGTTGTGAATTTCAACCAGGTGAATACCCCTCACCTCACCCTCCCCTCTCCATGTAGCAGAAACTACGAGGGCCATTGTTAATTACAGTATCTGACTCATACAGATGCAGATTAACTTTATTCATCCCCAGTGGGAAATGCATATGTCCATCAGCTCAAGAGCAGAAAAGACTTGACTTAGCTACATTAGCAAATGTTAACATTAATTCAGTATTGCATCACGTGGTATGTCAGCCTGCCTGCTAATTACGTAACTTGTACCTGTAATTATGGTGCACAGTTACCTAAACCAAGCACATGAATACACAGAGTTCCATCCCTGTAGATGATGAAGGATCCCGTTCATTTCCTCTTTCCTGTCGTCTTCATTCCTTGTGCTTCGTGCTCTCTTTACTCTTTAGCAGCTACACTTGAAACTTCTCTCAGGACTTTTCTGTGCAGCTCTATCGCAGGCTGCATTTATTTGACTAAACATAAATAGCCTAAGAACAGGATGTCATGTGATCAAACAGCATCTGGTCCCTTCAGATAATCTGAACCTGATCTGTTCAGACCTGTCATATAAATTGTGATAATATTTAATGTAGTAGTCGGTCTAATATTCTGAGCTTTTTAGAATGACATATAATGTGAGTTGTGACCTACACATATCTCAATAATCATGTGTTTACTTTCGTAACTCCTACTTTTGTTCAAGCTAACAGCAGAGACAACCAACCATGTGACGTCATCACATAGCTTGTTTCAAAATGACTGCGCCCTGTTAGGGACAAAGTGAAATACAATGACATACAATCTAGTTTTTGATAAATCCAAGTGAACATCAAGTTTTATTGTAGTGCCATATCATATTAATTGTTTCAGGTACCCTTTCAAATACCTCCTTGTTAACGGTGCAGGTGGTGTTTTCAGTAAGATAGCATTACCGTTAGTCTTGCTGCTACTACGTCTTCCCCAGCTTCACCCTCTTGTCCAAATATGGTCACATCTGGCTCCAAAAAAAAAAGATGGCAACAACCAAAATGCCTTCCTCAAGCCTTCAAAATGGAAGTTTTCAAACCAGAGGGTGATGTCAAGGTTACCATGTCCACTTGTTTTATACAGTCTAAGGTAAACGCAAAACACCCTCTCAAGAGCCAGCAACATGGCAGACTGTGGTGGCAACATTCTCCCTCTGCAGATATTAAAGATTGATTCTTATTTTCAGTTGATTATACACTAATGGAAACATTATCTGTGTCACATTCCATTTCTGCTAATAGAGACCCTTAAATCCTACACACTGCACCTTTAAGTCATGTTAAAGTTCAGGCATTTTCTAATTTGGTCAAATTCAATCTATTAAGTGCCCTGACCAATCTGACTGACACTAGGGTGAAGCTCAGGAGGCTCTACCTTCTCCCCAGGTTGTCCACAAACCAGTGGTTTGATCCCCAGCTCCTGTCCACATGTCAAAGTGTCATTGGGCCAAACACTGAGCCCCAAATTGCCCCCAGAGGCTGTGCCACTGGTGTGTGAATGTGTGTACGAGTGGCTGAATGTGACACATTTTAAAACACTTTGAGTACCATCAAGGTACAAAAGCGCTGTATACATGCAAGTTCATTCACCAGCATCCATAGAGCCACATTACTAACAAAAACTTGCTTAAAAAAAATAAAAAACAGGAAAAGTAGCATAATTCCCCCAAAAAACAAACTTTAACATTGCAAGTTTTGTATTGCTGGTACAACTCTTTTGCACCAGCGGCTTCTCTAAAACAGACATCCGTTATGTGACCTCCCACACTCTTAAGGGCTTTGCCTCTGCAAAGTTTAGAGATAAAACAAAGACAGCCTGAGGGTAGTAATTCGGTTATGTCTCTCTCAGGTGAAGAGGGAACCTGGATCTCAAGGCCTCGGGACATAGCGAAAGGTATGATATGACACATGCAGCCCTGGGGGTCATTTGCTGTACAGCATAATTAATCTAACATGTCATGTTCAGCTTGTTAACGCTGTGTTTCAAAGTAAAACAAACGAGTGCCGCCACGCAGCGTCCAGTTCTGCACTGTCAACATGAATGCGCTCAAGGATTCCTTTGAGATGCAATGGATAAAAAGGGGCTGGAAAAATGAATAATTTATCATGGTGTATTAATTTCATGGTCTACTAGTATCCTGGACAATGGCACAATGTGTAACATCCTGGTGGAAGGATATTATGCAATTCTCCTTCTCAGAACAAGACAGTATTTTTGCTGTGAGTTAAATAAAGAGCTACTCAAATGTTACTTCAGTATTTTTTCTTTGACATCTTACTAAACCACATCAGTATAATGACATTAACAGTGTGACATGAATGTTCATGTTTATTTAACAGCTTTTTAATAAGGACTCCGGCTGCGGTTAGTGTTTCTAATCAAATTCTGATGACAAATATCTCATCAGAATACGTTGATGATTTTAGATTTATACAGCAGCAACAGCATACAACACGTTCACCTGTTGTCTCAAATTATCTCCAGTGGATCGTCACTAGTCAAGGTGATAATCTGACATTGTACGTTTTTCACTTTACAAAAAGTCAGCCTCATAAAAAACACGGCTGATTTGTATTCCATATTCATCAGACCACTGCAGGGGGCTATACTTGTGTTTATTTTCAGTCAGGTTCACAAACAAGCCTTTCAAATGTGTAAAAGTCATATTATTCTGAAGACTTAAGAGACATTTTTCCTCAATGTACACATTTTACACATGTACTGTATTTGACATCATATTTTACATTTTTTACAGCAACAGAGGCCCTCACATCTTGATTTTTAGTTCCTAGCATTGGTAAACATCAGAAAAATCCTGAATCCCTGAATTTTCTTTAATGTAACCAATAGCATTTTTTAATAAGACATGACAAAGCCCCTGGAGCCGGGCTGTGTGAAATCTGGTTTAGTGGTCAAACCTCTGCCTTGGTCTCATGGTGCACACTCACACCAAAAGACTTTTCCCGTAGAATTACACTGAGAAAGAGATATCTGTAAAATGGTAGATACATTTTCAGAGTCAGAAACCCTGGGAATCAACCCTTTTTATTTGCGTCAATGACATTTGTAAAGTCTAGAAGAGCTTTATGATTGATAGATTTGAAGCCAGGGGACTAGACACCATGACCTTCAAATAAAGGGTTCTTTATTCCTCCACATTTGTGAACTTTCTTCTGGTTAACAGTCTGCCACGACCAAAACAAAAACAACAAAAATGCAGCGGTTAATTCCTGATAAAAAGAGATATTTAGCACTGCAACAATGGCGAATTAATGTTGTGACTAGAATAAAATGGCATCATAAATCTATTAAAAAAAAGACAACAAAACCACATAAAAACCTTACAATAAAACATTTTCCTGTACAATTAATCATGGATAAAATTAACAATATTCCATAGTCTTCTCTACAGTTTCTTAACAAATTCTAACATTTTCCTCTTGCATCATCAGCAATCACAAAAACAGCACCAGCAGTCAATGGGCTCTTCCCAATTCCTCATTTTTCACCTCCTCAACTCCTCGATGTGACCCAGAAATCGATCTCGGCACACCATCTTGAAGGATGTCTCAATTCCCTAAAATGCACGTCGGGGACCAAGGATCGAGGACCAAGGAGGCTGGCCGGAGGAGCTTTGACCGAGGATACACCTGTGTATGAGTTTTCTCTTCTCCAGAAAGGACAACCAGCCCTGCAGGTGGCTGAGGAGCAGGAGACAGAGGATGCTGACAAACGGCTTCATCCTACTGGATGAACTGGAGGGTCCTGATCTGGATGATCTGCTTCGCGCTCTGTCCTCACGCCCCAAGAAGAAGCAACCTCTCCAGACACCACAGCAGCCAGAGCCAGACACAAATAAGGTTAGTGAACCATCTGAACCAGAGGCTGCTGAGATTCCACCATCTCCTACACTATCTGCTGTATTTGCATTGGGCTTTTCTCATGTTAATTGCTTTGCTGAGGTTTACTGTAGCATTACTTGTCTTTTGCATTCTTTTTTTAATATGTGAAGTTTTCATAGTTTAGCCCCTGTTAGCTTTGGCAGTGGAGTTAAAGCTAGTTGACCTGAATGGTAGTTTGAAAATGATTTTCTTTTCAGTGATGTTAATAGTCATACATGTTTATTGCTGCGTTTATGAAAAGAATAAGCTGACATTACATTACATTGACATTTAAGTGTTAGTTATTAGTATATTGAAGAACACTTGTATTAACTAGTGATGTACTGATCTATGCTGAACATTAGTTTGAACTTCTATGGGCCAATCTGCAAATAAGATGACATTCACCAATGACAGTGGACAATGTTTATGTAGTTGTAAAGAAATTATAACTTTTTGTCTTTTCTGTTCTTTCAATAAACTTCTGAACTCTAAACTTCTAGCTTCTAAATTATATACTATATAGATATATTTAACAATATTCCACATAATGGTTGTATTCCTTCTGTGTGTGTGTGTGTGTTTTCCTCTTTCCCATTTCTTGGTGTGACCGTGCACTTGAATACTGTCAAAATGTGGATGA
>JAPQRN010000628.1:0-16236 GCA_037367275.1 Coranthus polyacanthus | reverse complement strand
ATACTGTGTATATATATACTGTGTATATATATATATATATATACTGTATATATATATACTGTATATATATATATACTGTATATATACTGTATATATATATATATATACTGTCTATATATATATACTGTATATATACTGTATATATATATATATACTGTATATATATATATACTGTATATATACTGTATATATATATATATACTGTATATATACATGTATATGTGTGTGTATATATACGTATATATACATATACTCACACACACACAGAGCAGCAGCGCACACACACACACACACACAGCAATAGGATGATCAAGTGGTACAGTTGCACAGCTGTCGTCTGTAGGTCAGCTGTGTTTGTACCGTACTCAGCTCACTATCACTGTGAACGAAAGCCATGCTGCAACCAGGTCATGGCTCAGACAGGGAACTGCTGGCTTAGTAATTCTGATGTGCTAATGTGCCTCCCAGAGGTTGGTAATAGAAATATATATTACACTGCATATAGAATCATATATTTATCCTATTATATAGATATATATAGTTATTGTATGTGGCATTACAGCTATCATCAGCTGAACTTCTTCTGCCAGCTCAAATCTGATCAAGAATCAGTCTGACCTGTCATGTAGCAGAAAGTGTCAGAACTCCACCGAACTCACCCGAGTCTGTTGGACAGTAGGCTTATGCAGAAACTACTGCACCAGTTTTCATGAAACTTGTTGGAAGGGTAGGCCACGGGCCACCGACGACATTTTGAAAGGGATGCACCGACTCTGAAAGCTGATGCAGACGTGAAAAATATTTAGTCGAGAGTTGATGCCAGTGCAGATGTTTAGTTTTCATTTGTTTACTTGTTTTCGTGGTGTTTTTTGTCGCTAACTGCTAACAGCTACATTTGAATAACTTTTCAGGTTCAGTTACTCTAGTTTTTGTTGAGCATGTGCGCTTTGTGTGTAGTTCAATGTAGCAGCTAGCATGCTAACATGCTTGACTAAAATAGTGAGCTTAACTAACTAACTTTATTAGCAATATAAAGCCATACATGACCTATATACCATTATTTTCACATTTGGAAAACAAACTTAACACTAAAGGTGCTCATTAAATTCTGTTACACGCCAGGGTTTTCCCTACGATTATAAGTCTTAGGTGCAGCATCTAAGCCAAAAGAATTGTTGGTCTCCAGTTTACTACTTTGACAAGTTTTGTTTTTAAGCTTTTTGGACGTTCTAGCTTTTTCACATTTTTGTAGACACATGGTAATAATAATGGTTCAAAATTATGTGAAATTGTAGAGTTTTTATTGGAAAATGCTAAATTTTTGTACCATCTGTGCACCTAAGTCTTCTTGAAACCTAGGGAAAACCCTGCATGCTACTTCAATAGCATGTCATGTTAGTCATTAGCTCTTTTAGAAATAGTACATGAATATATGTGTATATTATTAGAATACCTCTCAGTCGTATACCTCCAAACTGCTAGCAAGCTAAACTCACAGGTGCTTCAATGAACTTGACTTAAAAAAATCAATTTAGTGTTCACGCTTACCCATCAGAGACGCACACAATTCAGCACATAACAGAGATTCAGGAAAGGTACTTTAACAACTACTTGGTAGCATATTGAACTAGACTTAGCAATACTAAAACAGAACTGAATGAAGTGCGGATAAACATCAGCCACTGCCGTTGGTGAGTGAAATCGTATTTGCCAATAGGTCACTGTCAGTCAAAAAAGTGAATATCAGCCGATACCAACGTTTGGCAACAGATCAGTGCATCCCTAAAATGTGGACAAGATCCAACAGAAGTAGTAGAACACTGCAAGATATGGCCCTGACGGAGGTACCTATTCCATGTATGCATTGTTTTCAGTTGACATCATCACGCTTTATGATGTTTGTTTGCCTTATGGTGATCACTAACTCTAGTGATGCCACCACAAACCTCTAGATATTGTCATATAGCACAAAAAATAACCACAAAAAACTACCTTAAACAGAAATGAATCTCTCCGTTTTCGCTGTGTTGAGACATCAAGGCAGAGATCAGGTCTGCTCCGTACAGTGTTGAGATTCAGATTTGAGCTGGCAACGCAGTCTCTCTCTCTCTCTCTCTTCTATCTCTGTCTGTCTCTCTCTCAGCCAAATAATCACTGGAGAAATCCTCGCCGTGTCCTCTTTTATGACGAAAAAAAAAAAAAAAAAACCCACACACACCAGCACCACTGAGCGCACTGCCTTCAGCCATGATTAGTTGCACCAGCATAACAGAGAGACAGACCAAAAGTCATAGACCATCATCCTCACCGAAACATCATTGTACATGAATACTAGCTATGATGATGCTCTGTTCAGACAGCAGGAAAAACATTGTTAGTAGTATGAAATGTCTGGATTGACCGATTCGGACTCTCTTCTTCTTTTCCCAAATTTAGAATCAACCAAAATGGACTGTCTGAACATAGCCTGGATGGTGATACAGAGGGCATCTTTTTCGTCTTTTCTTGTGACAATGAAGCACCGATGTTGAACGAAAGCCTCTCTCTGTATTACTGACCTGTGTCACTTTCCATACGCGGTTGTCGAGCTGGAAAATAGTCTTTTTCAAAACACAATGACCACAGAAATGTTTCCTCTCACTCTCTCTCTCTCGCTCTCTCTCTCTCTCTCTCTCTCTCTCTCTCTCTCTTAGGTTAAGACTAAAGTTAGGGTTAAGTTTTGATGCTGTTTACAATAAACTAAATGTGAAGTTGATGCTAAGGTCTGCTGCTGCAGCATGGCACGAAACTATCCACAACCACTCGGAAGCAGTGAAAACTTCTCGTACAACTTGTTTTTCACAGATTAACTTTGACTATTTTTAATACTTGCCCAGGGAAATCATCTGTAAGTCAACATCCTTACCCCCACCCCCCGGTCCTTCCACTCCGTTCCCATTCGAACCTCCTTTAAGTCTTCTCCCTATGATTCTCATCCGAATCCTCCCTATTTCACCCTCCATTTCACCATTTCATTCACACACACACACACACACACGTACACACAGAGAAAGCACTCTTTTTGGTGGAGAAAGATGACAATCCCTGCAGGAATTTTATCCACATGTGGAATGTAAAATACTGAAATTGTATGATTAAAGACACAAGAGTGAAGTCCCGCACTCATATTGTTTTTGATGTTGTTGATATTGCTTTCGTTGTGAACCAAGTGTTCGTTGTTCTGCTTGTTTCTCGGGCGGACGAGTTGGCAGGTGGGATTAAAATTCCGGCTGTAAGACAGACTGCTACTGATGAGTTCTTTTTAATATATTCTGTTTAGAAAAAGGTGTGTGTGAGGACTGAAAACCTTGAGTGATGTAAAGCAAGAAACAAAGTGACTTTGTCCCGGACAGAAAAAAAGCTGTGTTTTTTTATGATTATTACTTTTGTCGTTATGAATTTGCATCTGAGTTTCTTGGTAAGTGAATGTCTGTCTATCTGTGTTAAATGCTTTACTGTGAGAAAAATGGCTGTATATGCACTTTCAGACCATCGTTGGTGCAGTAGTAGTTAGTGCACAAATGTTCCCCAAGGGTCATGGTTCAGTTCACCTTTAGTTCAGCTGATTGAATACTTTAGCCTGTATCAATCATGAAAACAGTGCTATTCCATTGTGATATGTACAATTATACCACATTAGTTGCCTTATTCTGGTCTTTAATGAAAGGTGTTCCACATCCATACAAGTCCTGTTAAGCTACTGTTTCAAACAGGCCCATTTCTAGCATTAGCACCAGAGCTCTGCAATGTGCACACTAGCATTTTAGCTAATTTGTACCTTATTTTGTAGACAATTTGTAATTTTATATACATATTTTACTTACACATGCTTTGCCATTGGATTTAAACTGTGAACGTGTAGATTTTTCCATAATTAATTCCAAATTCTCAATTTCTTTTTCCATTTCCCGCCTTTTTCGCAGTTACCGTGAAAGATTTGTGTGATTGGCTGAGACACTGCATTTCCATTACTTTCCCTAATACATACTTCCTTTTGAGCCCTAAAATGATCTTAACAGAATACTGGCTACTCTCACTACCCGATTTCCATATTGGAAAACCTGCTTTGTTTTATGCATGTGTAAAAATACTACTTCCTGTGCCCAGTATGTCTTTTTCAGTATTCTAGATTTAATGTTATCCTTCGTATTACTAGTGGTGAAATAAAAGATTCTAATTATTTCTTATTAAATAAATGCGTTAGTCATGAAATAGAAGATGAGCTACATTTTATTTGCTAATTAAATAAACTAGGGCCGCAAATGTTTTCTCAAAAGCCAAGAATCTTTTAGTCTTTTAAAATAACTTCAACTTTTCCTAATTTCCCCTCAGTTTGACTGAACTGGCAAAGTGCACTTAGCTCACCAGCTAACATTAGCTGATTTGACTTAAAAAAAAACAAAAAAAAAACATATGTATTAAACTTTTTTCTTTTTTTTTCTTTTTTTTTTTAAATGAATTTTTTGTAACTACTAAAACCAAAGTTATATTTATGTTCATTGACCTAATATCCCATAAATTGATGTAAATGGCTTTTGGACATAAAAAGGAAGTAATATTTTCACACATGCATTGAATGTAACAAATGTCAGAAATTCCTATTGACGCAAACGTTTTTTCAAAATCTATCAAACAGCCAATAGTGGTTTACTAGCAGTTGGGCTAACTATATATTTTATATGAACAAACATCACTATTCCCTCTCAGGACATGTTGTCATCATATAATCAGCTATAACTGAATTAGTAAATAACTGAATAGCTGGATTTTCTGTCATATCTGCTTCCAAAGATATAGTTAAGAAACAAGATTTATAGAAATCCAACTTTTTGGAGGCATTTGTGTCTAAAACACCATTGGGTCTCTGTCAAATCCTGCCTTCTATTAAATGCAATCCCTCGATGCTAATGTGCTCTGAAAGGAAACGGCTGTCCAACTGGCTACCGTGCTTCTCGCTTCTTCAGCATCTTCCTTTTAGGATGATGATCAGTCAGTTATTACAAGTCCAGGTATATTGCCAAATCCATAACCCATCTCGTGGTTTAGTTGAACTGAAAGTGAATGAACCTGAACCTTGTTTTCACAGTTGCTTGGGCTGTATCACTTGCTAAAGCTGGGCATTTGCTCTTACTCCTGATATGGGTCAATTAAAAAAAAAAACAACCTTCCCTGGCCCTGTTTTAGCCTTTTTTAGATGGCAAAAAAAAAAAAAAGAATCTGACCTGAGACCAGTGTTCATCCTGCGATGTATAAATATGCCATCCATAAATCTTCATATTGTGACAAGAATATTGCTTTTAATGTGGAAAAAGCCTCACTATAGACAAAAGTGTAAAGAATGACACAAAAAAAATAATACAAAAACCAAAAAAAGAGATTTTTACAACTCTTCATACCTCGTTGTACTGCTTTGTGCCAGAGTAAAGGGGGGAGAGTGATCAGTCTCAAGCAAGGAAAATCATAATGGTTGGCAAATATGGAACAGGACCCAACAGAGGTCAAAGGAAGATAAAGACCCAGAAGTTTTTTTTTTTGTTGTTGTTGGTTTTTTTTTTAAATCGGTGGCTTGATGAGATTCTCACCATTTTTCTTGAAATCTAGACTGGGTGAATAAGGTAATTTGGTAAAACGCTGATACTCCGTGATTTGTTCAAGATACATCATTGTGACAATGTTGTGGCTCTAGAAAAAAATATGTTTGAAACATGATTGCACTTAATTTATGTCTATAAAAAAGTTGCTAGCATGAAGTATGAAGCCATGCTTTGAGTATGTACCATCAGCAGGCAGATATTTATTCCTACTTCTATGTGTGTTCTGCCCTGACAAACCAAGAGAGGACTGAAGCTTCAGTAGGAAACGGGGGGGGGGGGGGTCGAGGCTTAAATATTCAACAAATGGCAAAGAAATCCAAAATGTTGTGTTTAAATATTTCAAGTTTAAAAAAAAAATTGAATTTCATTCGTCTACTTGTGAATACAGGCCAGTAAAAGGCAGCCTTGAACAAGAAAAGCACATGAACCCAAGTCGACAGTGCTGTTCCCGTGATGAACATGTCCTCTCTTGTTTTTGTTTTGCTCCCTCCAGCTCCCCTTCACAGTGACTTTATGCAGTACCACACAACCCGGCCCTAATTAGCGTATCTGAGAGACATCATGTGAGGACCTTGTACAAGCAGTGGGCTATTTCCTGTTTGTGATAAGCAGCCATCGTTTTTTTGGCACAGCACAGTGTTGAATGTAAATCTGAGTGAGATGTGGGCTGAAGCGCCCCGGAAGAGGCGTCTTTTTTTTGATGTTGAATTTGACAGCGTTGGTTGTGGGGTTTGTAACGGGCACGGTTGTTGTTTGTCTTGTTTTCTGTGACAAATCATTCATGGCACAATCAGAGAATGGCATCTTGGCTCAAAGCTGTTTGTGTTTGTGGCTATGTGACATTCATTTTCAACATGATAAAGTTATTTGATATGAATCTGTCTACTTTGTTTCTGTTCCAGCTGTGCCAAAGTCTGACGTTTCAGAGGTTTTTACTGACTCAGTTTTGTGTCAGTACAAATGACTAACGCATATGAAAGCACAAGCTAAAACACTGGACTCACAAAAATCTGTTTTTACGAGTATTTATTCGTCAGTGTTTTCTCGTGTCCAGGACATGTTATGGGCTTAAAAGATATCCTGAATGGTCACATGACAGCTGTGTTCTTAGCCACATGTTAAACTCAAAAACACAGTCTAATACATGTATTTTGACCTTAAACTCTTCTGTTAGCCTAACCCTGACTCTAAGCTAAAGTTCGACAAAGTTTTGCTTAGAGCCGGGGTTCCATGAAAAGGGTGGATGTTAAAAGGTTAAATAATCAAAATGTCCTGTTATCTTGGAGACGGTGTCCTCTGTCTCAGCTGCCAGGCATCTTCTATAAATATCACCAAAACGGAAGTCTCTACATTAAAACAAACTCAACATATCTGCATCGGACAACCAAGACTAATCAGGATTCTTGGATCTTTTCAAACAAATAATTCCTCAACTGGCAATGAAATGTGAACTGAAATTCATTTACTAATTTATAAGAGCATTGCATGTTTGAGGTTTGCATTTTTCACATGTGAGTGTTAAGTCATGATTGATTCCATTGAAGAGGCTTTAGATTTTACTTTTGGTTCATGTAACACTTAATCCCTCCAGAGGATTAAGGTTACGGAAAATGAATGAATGAATATTACTTTTTAATCATTTTATATTTTAATATTAAATACCCGGGAAATCAAACATGTCTAAGTGTTTTTATATGATAGGTAGGTGGCCTAGGTAGGTATTCTTAAAGGTTAATTGTGTAAGATTCAAACATGCTCATGTATTTATGTGAAGTTTGTGTTGGAATCTGTGTTGTGCTGGAAGCCGGCCGGTTTTTGATGGTAGTTAACTCCATTTCTAAGCTAACGGTAGCTAGTGTTTTACACTGTTGCAACTGTAGAGGAGCAGAAGAGAGACGATGAAGAACTCTGGAGTGAACATAAGGACTTTCAAGGAAAATCTGACCCAAGTCCTAGAAATGGAGCTGGCTCCCGGCAGTACACGGATTCCCACGACACAAATTTACATGAGCACGTGTGAATCTTCCATGTAGAACATTTGATGGTGTTTTAGAGTAATTTTCTGGATAATAATAAAAAAAACTTTTAATGCATCCATTACTTAAGGAAATAAACTAATTTTGCATCAATGAAATGCTTCCTCAAATGCTTATGTCATCTTGGACCTGTGCGCTAGCTAGCAGTGGGTTGTCACCACTGATGCATGAAGAGAACTGGATACGGTGCCACCACTCACGGTACTGCAGGAAAAAAATCCCCTACATCCCCATAGACCACAATGACAAAAGAGACGTCGGAAAAACTGCTCACAGGACGCCTACAGCTGCAAAAAAGGCTGGATATTATTCTGTTTATTATCAGTTTTTAGAACATGGAGGTTTTATGTTTTAAACCTTAAAAATGGATGTTAAAATCTGTGCCGTCACCGCAGTGTGCAGCCTGTGCAGCCATTGGTTTGAACAAAGTAAGACAGAAGGCACAAACATCAATCTGGAGTCCGGAGTCGCGTTCTGGGTTCTCGTCACTGGGTCATTATGGTTCGTTGATCAATCAGAGCAGACATTTAGGAGGTGGCCCACCTCTCTAGATTCCTGTTTTTTATAGGAAACAAGTAAACATGCAAAAGTAAACAGCGCTCCACTAGCCATTTCCTGGGGACTTTAATATTTGCCTTCTTTGGATCTAAGAGGCTTCTATGAAGCATTGGCTGTTTCCCTCTCTGATAATACCTGTTTCTTCATTCACATGGAAACGTCCACTCTCCATTCACTTCTATAAATGAACTGAGATGGAAATGATGGAGAGAGACACAGTCGCACAGCAGCAGGTTCTCTTTTTCCATCAGTGGCAGGGACAGTCATCGCCTGTCAGCTCGGCTCATCGTTATTGTGATGACGAGGCAGGAACACTGCGGCTCGGCGAAGAAGGACGACCGTTCCACCTGGACCGTGATGTTTGTGCCTTTTTTTTCCCTCCCATTGATGTTTTTGAGGACTTCACTCGGACATGACTGGAGAAACTAGTCGTAATGTTGCACTAAGCCACAATTCAGTTTTTTTTTTGTCAGGATTCCAATTAAAACTGAAGGATCTTACTTCAGTTGATGCACATAACAAACATACAGGTACATCACTTCATCGCTTCAGGACCTTTATTTAAAAAGAAAACAAAACCGTCTCTGGGCCAACTCATATTATTCCAGTATAGGAGTGTTTTAAAAGAATCAGTTCTGTACATAAATGATAATAGGTTATCTGTGGTGCACCGTAGCTACACGTGGACAGGACACTACTACATTATTGAGAACTGTTGACTCATGAAAGGCAGCTGTTGTCAAAGTTACTTGTTGTGGACGAGATGATGTAACAATGAGCAGCTTTGCTCTCCACCAATCTAAAGTCCTTCACATCCCGTCACCCCCCCGCCCACTCAAAAAAAACACACAGAAGGGCACAGCTGGTACGTAGCAGACATGTCGCACACTGGCATTTTTAGTGTGTGTGTGTGTGTGTGTGTGTGTGTGTGTGTGTGAGGTAGATGGACACACACTTGCTCACAGACGCAGACTGACAGATCGGGACATCCATTACAGATTTTTCCCCTCAACTAAAGGAAAAGTGCTTCTAGCGAGGCTCTAAAAATAGAACTGTGAATTTTGATGATGCTCACATTTGACAATTTGATAATTTCGCAAATTTTCAAGAAAGGAACACACTTCCATACATGCACGGATGTGATTTATAAAAGCATGTTACTAAGAAAAGTCCACGTGATTACATGATAAGTTTGTCATACATGAATGATGATGCCCATTGTTTATGATCAATATTTTCTGAGTAAATTCCATATTGGGACAAAACCCATCATCTGCAGAAATAAATAAATAAATAATGAATTGTGCTTTTGCTGCTGAGGATTTTATTAATTCCACTCACATGACTTTAGGGCATGGGTCTGCAACCCGCAGTTTCCGAGCCACACATAAACTCTGACCTCTCTCAAGTGCTCCCTGTGGGTTTATCCAAAAACATATGGAAATGAATAACAGATTTTTTTTGGGGGCCTAAAGACATTCTTACATTATCCAACGGTAAAAATGTGTAGCCTACACACAGAACAAAATTACTTTTGAACACAACTAAATGCATCATTTGCGGCTCAAGACAGAATTTTTTTTTCCTTTCTGGCTAAAAACAGCTCTTTAGACAGTACTCAAAGGTTGCCTACCCTCGCTTTAGGGCAATATCAAAAATGATCTACAATGACAGATAACGTATCGCGAGCTGCACCAGTGGTGTGAAAAGGTCCACACTTCCTGTCTCCTAAGTGGATGCAGTTGAAAAGGATGAGAAGATTGTGCAATATGTGTAAATGTTGTGTGGGATTTGATTAACAGCTAGCGTTAGCTCAGCTGTCGAGTCTGACATTCAGACTCTTGACAGGCAGCTCTGCTGTTGTTGAGTTTAAGGAGTTACACTAACGAGGATTAGTCAGAGGATTCTATCATGAAGTTTACCAGTACTTAATTACAATAACCAGTGTAACTTAGCTTCATTATCTGATATTAGCATTAATTCCTGTTGAATTATATGGTATTCCTAGCTCAGGTAGCTATAATTAATGTGTTTATACATTTCACGACTTTGACATGACTGTCATCAAACACAACTGTATGTGTAACATTTATTAAGTAGTAGTGTGACGTGTTTCAGAAACAGGTTTCATTCACCCGCCTCAGACCTACTCACACTCCACCACTTTAGTCCATTTTTGGATTAACCAGGAGTAGGTAAAACCAACATGGTGACGACCAGAGCCTCCACAAATGAGCTTCAAAACTGCTCTTCAGTCCATCTGTTATATACGGTCTATATGTGAACTATTGCTTGTCTGTCAACACAGTAGAAATATAAATTTTGCACTATACTGCTCATTTTTATTTGAAAGGTCATTATGTCACACAGGTGTCTTGCTGAGACAGAGACAGGTCTCCTTTCTTGTCTGTCTGAAAAATACTATTTTAGTGCCACAATATTCATAAGATACGTGGTGAAAAAATTGGCAGAATATATAATATTGCAGTGAATACACTCAGGCAGTAGCCAAACCCAAGACACATATGTAAGTATTTACTCTTTAGTGGTGCAACCCGTCTCTGAACCATCTCTGGGAATATGAAGGTACTACTAATGGACAGAAAAATGCTGAAGTATCTTAAGGTGTAATACCACTGATGGCCACTAGATGCTGGCTCCAAAATCCCTGGCTCCCATAGACATAAACTTTCCTATAAAAATACTAAGTCAGTTTTTGTTTCTCATGATTCCCTTAGTAAGTGTTCTGGTTGTCCATCTGTAAATTATTCCTCCTTTAATACGATTTTAGGGCTAATTGTCTGGCTGCGTTGTCTGTCATGTCAGGCTTTCAGAGCTTCTGTATATTGAGTAAAACTTCTTTTTTTTTCTTGACAGGCGTAGTAGTGGTTAATATGTTACACTAACAAAAGACAGTCAATTGATTCTGTTGTGGAAATGTTTGACGACATTTACCATTTTAGTCAGTAAGTTAGCATTTAGCATTAGCTCACCTATGGCCCCTTGCACTTCCCCAGCTCCGCCCCTTTGTCCAAACACAGTCACTTCTGGCATCAAAAAGCCAAGATGGAGGACGGCCAAAACACAAACTCGAGGCTGAGTGACGCCACGGCGGCTCCGTCCACCTCATAGCTACAGTCTATGGCTACTTAGCTTAACACACACACCGGATATTGGGAAACGGTTTAACCTAGTTCTGTCCAAAATGATCAAAACCTGCACATCAGCAATTCTACTGCTCACTGTTAAGGCTGAATTCATTGAATTAATTCATGTCATTATTTATCTACTCTCAGAGCCAAGCTAGATGTTTTCCTGTTTCCAGTCGAGCTAACGTAACCAGCTGCTGGAGTTTTCTAATGTATTGACAAATTGCTTCTCATTCAATAGAACATAAATACTGTATGCATTTGAAGGCTGATGAGAACTGAAAAGCAAGACTCTGTTTTTATTCAATCAAACGTAATCTTGTTAGATGTCTTTTGCTTCTTCTCCCCTGAATTCAAGCTGACGTGTTTTTCACATGTACGTTCACACACAGAATTTAAAATCACGTTCTGTGCGTTTGAAACAGCACTGACACCCCACGAAAGAAACACTCACATCCACTTGAAATCCCCGTCCTGCCCCACCCCCATGGATTCATTCATGCAGACTAGTGTTATGTAAGAGATTTACCCCAGTCTCTGAGCAGACATGTCCTTGCCTCAACTCCATGCGTCAGACCAGCGCAGAGAGAGAAAGACAAACAGGGAGAGAGTATGAAACAAGATCAGAGGGCAGAAGAGACAGGAAAAGACTGAGAGGAAAGAAAGCATCATGAGGGAGGCACTTGACCTCCCAAACCTGTAGACTGCAAACGCTCACACACTTCCCCAACCACGGTCCAGATCTGCTCTCTAGTGGCAGATCTGAGAACTAACGCCCTCATCAACAGTCTACTGTCCCGTACTGCATCAAAGACACGGTAGTGGTCATTTGAGAAAGCCAGTAAACCGAGGTAAGACTCCCCTGAGGTCAGAGGTCAGAGGTCAGGTCTACTATCCCAAGATATCATGTCCTATTTTACCAAAGACATGACATAAAATAAAAACTGCAATGACCATCAAACACTGTATTTTTCCAATTTTCGTTTAAAGTCTGTAAGTAAAGGATTGACATCCTTTTTTTTTTAAATGGTGGTACAATTACCATGATGATATATTTTCAGTAGCCTGTACACATTTTGTTCTCATGATGGTCTTTGAGGTCAATTTGACACCAGGTTGTTTTAGAGGCCTATAAAACATAAGAAACATGAACATTTTACACGCATTTGTTTTGTTTGTTTTCGGATTAAGGGTGCTTTTTTTGTTTCGTTTTGTTATCACCGCTGTCAAATGTTGAATCGGGTCATATTTGACCCCCAGTATGTACGGGTTAAGCCTACTGCTTGTGCATGCGTTACATTGATATTCAAATCAAATATATATATTTTAAATGAATATAAACATTGTTCTTAAGGGGGACATCTTACCCCAGTTTTACCCTACACATCAGTAGGCCTGACCATCTATCAGTACCATACAACTATATAATGAAAGGCTCATGTGAATCTAACTCATCTCCAACCTGCTTCATATTTAGCCATTTGACGTTCCCTCTGACTGTATGATTCCAGGTGAGATACATCCTGTAGTAGAAACGTCTGCTGTGCTTTGAGCATCTGAAATACTTGTGTGGAGCCTACAACACAACTTGATCAATAAGAGAGCTTCACTACTGAGAAGTAGTGAAGTAGTTTTTTTTACCGACACGGCTACTTGTAGCGACAATTGCAACAACTGCCCAAAACTGGTCATAGGTCAACATTTTTTTTTAAACATGTTACATGTTAAAGCCTTTGGAAAACTTGGTTTGAAATAGGAAAATGGTGATATGATGTCAGCGTTTAGTGTGTCATTAAGCAGCCTTAAAAATGTGAGTGAAAATAAACTTTTATAAAACTTAGTCCAAAAACAGCTCACTTCATTGTGGAAACTGTCAACAGCCTCCTTCATGAGGTCACTGACAGTCTTCCTGTCCCGGTTCATAGTCACTGCCTTCTCACATCTCCATGCTTGTCTCTCATGCAGACAGGAAAGAGCGATCCTCATTTATAGACAGTTTACGGACAGTCCTGATGCAGCTGCGACACATCCTTTTCCATGGCAGACATCAGTTCTGTGGCCGTCACCAGTCCCAGATCGCTGCCCCCAGCGTCTCACCAGGATGTCTGGGGGACTCTGTGTGGCCAGTTCAACAGAAAAGTGGAGGACACGCCTCGATGCTACTGGCTCGGCGTGACGAATTTGACTTACACCGATGATCTTACACTAAACTGTCGATCTGTGACGCTGAGTCCTGCTTTGCTCCTATGGCAATAGTCACTGTAGAAATTAGTCAAGGCACATCAGTTTATTTGAAAAGTACATTTCAAAATACTAATACAAAAGAGTAATATATTTGCGTCCTGCGTGAACTGTGTGTAGATGAATATGGTCGACTTATAGGATTATATTTTCAGTCATGATGGTGTTGAACAGCCAAATATTTTCTGAGGTGGTAAAAATGCTCTGTTACCTTCAGTTAGACAGTTGTTCTGTTGCTCTTTGTCTTCGTCTTCAGAGGAAATCCTCCTCCTCTTCCTCTCTGGGCGGCTATTGTTGTGTTGAAAACTATCAGGCCCTCTTTCGTCTTCGTTCAAGGTTCTACAATGGTCTGAGTGAGGAGGCGCTCCTCGTCAGATTCGATTAAAAGAGTCTGTTCTCACACAGATTTTCACCAAACCAACGCATGATTAACCCTTACATACTGTTTGGGTCAAATCTGACCTGATTTGACATTTGACAGCAGTAAAAACAGTAAATGACTTTTTGTTTTAGCCTGGAATTTGATGACTTTTCCTAAGGTGACCCAACATTTGCAGAAATTAAATCAAAACATTAAAAAAATGTTATACTTTTGTATACTTACTTTTGGTGCAACAGTGTTTTTTGTACAGTGAGGCTATTCTGGGTCGAATGTGACCTGTATATGTTGAAGTGGATTTTAGATCCACCAGTGTGGGTCAGATCAAGGAAAATGGTGGTTTTATGAAATCTTGAAACTGTTCAGCTGTACATGTACGACTTTAAGTTGACTCTGTCGTCTCCGTTAAATTATGGCAAAAGTCAGTAAATATGAAGAAAATATATTCCGCCAATCATTTATTTACAGATGTAGAAATAACAGGAACATTAAAACAAAAGATGTAGTCAGTATCTGATGGTGGTAAACGTTCATGATTATATAACAATCCCCACCGTTCCACAGTGTTCTTGCTATTTTCAGTTTCAATAAAAGTCATCATGTTTTTTTATGTTTTCATGTGTTGAAAAATGTTGTTGTGTAAAACCTAAAAAATACACTCTCCCTACTCTTTGAAACATGAATTAAGGGCTAACCACATATTTAGTCATGTCAGAGATTCATACATTTTAAATAGATCTGTGGTTCACAGTTTGGTATCCAGGAGATTCTCGGGTCCGGTCAAAATGGACTCAGATGACACAGTGACGATAAAGAAAAAGAAAGAACAGCATGAAAGGGCTGATAATAATCAGAACTGTTGTTATTATAATAATTATAATAATACTATAGTTTGTTTATAGAGGCCTTTTATAAACTCACATTTCTTTGTGCTGCACACAAGCGACAAAACAAGCAGGTCGTAAAAATCAAGTAAAATAATGAATAAAACTAATTAATAAAACAATTTAACAATTGAAATAGTCATTATTATTGTCAGTATATTGTCTTTTATTTGATTTGAAGTTAAAAAGGTTTAATAATCCTTAAAGTGTATTAATATGACGTGAAGTTCAGTTCGTTTTACACACAAACAACTGGTAAAAATGTCCTTCAAAGGCCTACGTTTTACTTTTTGTAGAAGTTGAACCAGTACTTCTACTTATAAGTAAAGAATGTGCGTGTGGTGTGAGTTCTTCATCTATACACTCATTACATTCAATATTTAACAATTAAGTTAAATTAAACTTCTCAAATATTAAACTAGACCAGTGTTACAGTGTTTAATGTTCTTAGTCTAAACAGCCACATAACAGCAGTAAAGTAATAATTAAGACATATCGTGTTCAAGTTGTTCAAGCAGATTACTGCAAAGTGAAATGAAGTACATTTTCTCAAGTTATCAAATAGTGTTTTTACAATGTGAAGTTGGAGACTTGAAGGTCCTGCTCAGAAGAGGGAAGGGAGTGGGGCTTCCCAGTCATTTTATAGAAGGAAAAGATGGATCTTCAGAACATTTCGCAAGGAATGATGGGTGAAACTCGTCAAGCTAATGCTAACTTACTGACACAGTAAAATAGTAAACATTTGACGAAATCCTTTGATGCTCTTCTTGATCACAACTACAGTCTAGATGTCTGTCAGGGGGAAAAAATGTTTTATTCAATAAACAGAAACTCTGACTCAGCTAGCTGTCAATCACACCTGTCAATCAAAGCCCACATCCTAACATGCTGGGAATTATTCATCGACACCAGTGCACTTAGAGGGTACAAATTAAACAAATGAGACCATAGTGACTCATCAAATTATTAACTTAGTGTTTTTAGAAAGAAGGTCAGTGGAAATCTATGAGAGCCAGGTGTTTTTGGAACCATCTAGTGGTCGTCAGTGGTATTACACTCGAAGACACAGGCATTGTCTTCACTTTGAAGCCGTGGTTTTTGCTCACAGCTAACAAGTGATAAATTTTACATATTATACCTTTAATATATTGTGTTGCTGACAGGAAACGTCCCCTCCACGGGACATTCAGTAACTACTCTATTGTGTACTGCAATATACCAGAACATGTTTTTAATCTAATTAAATCGGACAGGATAAGACGACCAACACGTGTGTTTTAATCAGCGTCAGTTTAGTCATCAGTAGTTTATTAAAGAAACTCTAAGACAACGAGGGATGTCAGTTTCACCGTTTAT
>JAPQRN010000627.1:0-16236 GCA_037367275.1 Coranthus polyacanthus | reverse complement strand
CTGTCTGGGCCCTCTGAATTAGCCACGCTGAACCTGTTAACCCAGACCACACACACACACACACACACACACACACATATATATATATATGTACGTGCACTGAATGATAATTCCCCCACCATACAGGGACATCATGCAAGGGGCGTGACTGTTGTCAGAGAAGAACAGCTGCCCCGACCAAAACACATCTATCTTCCACAGGAAGTTATTGGTCAAACAAATGTAATGAGTCTGTTGTTCTTCTCTTGTTGACCATGACCATATCTGTCTCCCCCTCACCCACACAAACCACTCAGCCCACACGGTATACATGCATGTTTGTGTGTTCACTTTCTCGTCACTTTGGCAGACACAGTAGCGCAGAAAGAGAATCAAGGCCGTGGACCTGTTACATAAAGGAATACTGTCTAGCTCCCGTTTGGTTTCAGCACTCTATCAACAAAAGCTATCAACAAAAATAGCTTGTATAAACACGTATGTGTGTGCATGCATACAGACAACATTGTGACCTGCAGTGGTGGAAGATGCATTCAGCCCACCGTGAAAATACTCCACTAAATGTAAAACTTTTGCACTCAAAAAACTAACCGTAGTCTTTGTGCGGTAAAATGGTCCCTGTCAGTGTTTTGCTATTATATATGATTTTGTAAATTCATGTTACTGCTGCTTTAGTGTGTCTGTTGCATGTTACTGCTGTTTAAGGCTGAGCTCGTTTGAACTGCTTTATATTCTGTAGTTTAATCTACAGCAATGCATCATATTCTATAAGATCTTCATATGTTTTTAGCGTGCTGCTGTCTTTTCATGAGCTCATTGTCACAAAGCATTTTCCAGGGCATCCAAGAAGGCTTTTAACATACAACCTACATTTTGAAGCAGATCCATAAAAAGGGGCAGAGGCTGGACATGTTTTTCTTTCTTTTCTTTTTTTTTTAACACTGGAGAGCTGCAGAATTTGAAAATACAGCCTTACCGTAGGAAAAGTGAAGCCAAAAATATTACGGTTAGGGGAGCTGCCGTGTTTCTTCTGTGTCGAGCCACGGAGTCGCATCGGACCGACGCTTAACAGCGATTGGTAATTAAAGCTGTCAATCGCATATTTAACCCCATACCTCCCTGAAAACACCTATCATTAGCCAAAATCTTGTGTCATAGGGTAGATTTTTTTTACAGCCGACAGGAGTCAAGTGGAGGTGCTGAAATCCCTTTTCCTCTCAGAGCGCTTGAATTACGATATGTAAGGTAATTATGGAATTTCTGCTAAAACTATTGTGCACGCTTTTAACTCAGAAGGTAGAACAACTTAGTGTCCGGTTGTTATTACTCTGTATGGTTTGTGATAATAGCTGATAATGCTATTAAAGCACATGTTGAAGCTAAAAAGGCCCATAATCATTAATGTAGCATAACTACCATGTGGTCAATTAGACCTCATATTCTGCAGGTGTATGACATCCACACAGAGACATAAAGAAAGCTTACTACGTGATGCAAAAAAGAAAAAAAATAATAAGGGAGACGGCACACATGTACGACATCAGACGATGCTCTGCCTCGCTGCTTCTGGGCTGTCATCAGAGGCAAATGATTTATAGGGGCCTGTGTTCATGTTCACTTGTTGGAGAGCTGATAAAATAAGGAAGTGCGGATACCTGCTCCCCCGAGCGGTGTTCTGTAAGACATCAGCCTTGATCCCATAACTCCTCCAGCCCAGCCCTGTCATGCTGAAGAATGAGTGAGTCTGACCTAGGTTATGGAGTAGTCAGGGCCTTCAGATTCTCATAAATAACACCCTTGTTATAAATAAAAGCCTGTCAACAGAGTGAAACAAGGAGAAGAAGTGGTAAAATCCTGCTCCTGTTCGCTACTATGAAAATGATGGCAATACAGAAAGAGAAAGATGGTTTCGTCTGCAGATAGAGTAGTACTGACCACACAAAAAGAGAAAGAACAGCTTTCTTCAAAATGAAAATAACCAGATAGTGAATCTAAAAGGACCTCATTTATATTCTCAAGTTTCAGCTTGGTCTGACACAGTTTACCTCCATGTCCTTGAATTAGTCTTTGATGCACGAGCCCTCAGTCTTTGTGCCTCAGTAGCAGACAATGATGTTTGTGTAGGACTTTCCGCTTGTTTCTCCTGGCAAATGTGGGCAGCCCGTATATTTAACCTCTGCACCAAACCTTTACAGTCACTGCCCTCACATCTCCCTTTATTTTCCATCTCGCAGTTTAAACTGATACCATCACAAGGTTACTCATGCACGCCAGAACTAGAGGCTGCTAACACTGCGAAGCGCTATCTGAGAGTCATTGTGCTCTGAGCCATTTCAAACCTTCTGAGCTTTTACGGCAAAATGAGTAAAGCCACTCTCAAGCTCCATTAAGCAAAGAGGGGGAGTTATTTACTATATTTGTTTTCTTTTCTTCAGCTCTGGACACGATCGGCCACAGGTGCAGGCTGAGCCCCGAGACCTCCGTGCGGTGGACCACCAAACACAGTCATCTCTGTGGAGAAAGAAATGGACCTTCCTACTGGCCTGACTGGAAGAAATGACTTAAGAGCAACTCTGACTTGATATGGACCATTTGAAGGGGATTTGTGCTCTAAATGCACTCTTATAAGGCACACATGATGAATACAGCTTCACCTACAATTGCGTTGATTTCATAATAGCGGCATTTACTTTGACTTGGAGAAGTTTTGCGTCTTTAGAATGAGCATCCTACACAGTAAAATGGATGAGCTATAAGTTTAACAGTACAAAATGTGACATACGTGAAGCAATTTCCATGTATTAGTCACTTTTTTATTTCCAGTGTGTGAATGTAATGTACCTTAAAGATTCAGAACGTAAGACTCGTGTGTGCTCTTGCGTTTATGTGATAAACGTAGGCGTATTATGATAAATACACCTACTTTTAATAATTATGAAAGTGGATATCAACAGGTTTTTGGTTATGCACAAATACTGAAAAGCTGGCAGCTTCAAAAAGGTGTTGAAGGAATGAAAGAGGGAGGGTGAGTTCACGCAACATCTGCCACGAGTGGAAAACTTGAAAAAAAAAATCCCTATTTTTAATCAGAGTATGCACAGTCATGTAAGCAGCATTTCATTCATTAGCCATGAAAGCAGCAAGAATCTTTTTCAGAATGAGGGCAAAACATGTAATATTTTATGCATAAATGTAGTAGAAGTGGACTTAACTAATGTCAACAAATGACCAGCTTCCAGCACAACACAGACTCCAACACAAACTTCATGTAAGCACAAATGTTACATATTGAACCTTTAATTACATGACACAAAAATAATTCCCTTCACTTCTTAAATTTTTAAATGCTGTTTTCCTTTTAGCACATGTGGTTAAACTATTTATTTTTACAATGTTTCACGCACAAGCTTCATAAGAAAACATATGTTTGAAATTGTGATCCATTCAACTTATTTTTAAATCGTCTTCAAAGCTTTCCAAAGTTTCAGTAGCCTCAGCTTTTGGCCCTTACATCTCTGGAAGTCATAAGCAACCTAAATTATAGTTTATACATATGTCATAGAGTTTTCAAAACAAATTGTAATTCTAGCTAGCAAAGGTATAAAGTCGGGCTACATTTGTCAGGGCTTTGTGTTGTTATGGGAACTGGATGCTTCGGAGGGGCCTTGTTTGGAGTTGGCCTTTTGTGGAGAGTTGGTGTTTAGAGCTGTGAGCACGCTTTAGACCAGGTCACCTCTGCAACAGCTTTTGATTCTCCGTCTTTGTTCTCCAATCAGAAACGTGTTTCAGTTTGAGTTTCATTAAAAGCATGTCCTGAAATTGGATCCATCTCTTTGTACGCCCGCTGAACAGGAACAGTGTGCAACCTAACTGGAAGCAGATCATCCTACCCTTCATCAATGCACCGGTCTACACGTGTGCATGTGCGTGTGTGTGCACATTGCTGTTTGCAGTGTATGTTACAGCATGTAACATATCTGTGCTTGTGAAACACCATAGCCCAAGTGTCACTTTCTCTGTGAACATGTTGCATGACCTGACAGCAGCATTTATTCAGTGTGTATGACATCATTTACCCCTTAGACATATTAATGATTATTTCATTCTCTCCTCCTGCCAAGGAAACACCCTTGCCTGAAACACAGTACAGCAGCGCACTTAGCATAGATTTTCCACAGGAAACAGAGGCTTGAAGTGGCTTTGTTGCAGCCAACAAGTGTCAAATGTCCGACAAACATCTCTGAGATTTCATGCTTTGTTTACAGCAGATAGCATGTGATCACACTCCTTGTCAGCTTAAAATAGCTTTAACTTCTCTGACCTTCCTCAAAGAGCCGCTAAGAACAAACGAGGTGTTAAAGACTCGGTGCAGAATCTGGGACTGGCAGCAAATAGCTACCATTTTGATCTCTCTTTATTCTGCACCTATTGAGGAAACCGATCCCGTAATGTTGGGGGAGGAATGTGTCCAGAATGCATTCATTAGCCCAGAGCTGTTGTGTAGGAATCTCAGTCTCCTTTTTCACATCATTACATGAGCTTCACAATCAGGCCTCCTGGGAAAGGGAAAGTGAGCATTGAAATGTCTATGCAGCACATGTCGGGAAGAGCTTCCAGATGTGACATGTCAGCATCAACGACACTCAATGACGAGGTGGGGATTGGGAGGTGGGAAGGGGGGGTTGACTGACTGACAGCCTCTCAGCATGAATGAGAATATCACTCAAGTGGAGTAAGAGAAAAATAATCATCTTTTCAATGGCAACCTGTGTTTGTATCTCTGGATGCTTTGGGGGAAGGTTACGTTTGTATGCTCAGGTTTGTGTGCATCTTTCAGTGACAACATATGCTTTGTAGCTGTCATGAGACGCACACAAGACACACACATGCTCATATCTCACAATTTAAGCTCCTTCAGAAAGCAGAATGTGGAATTGGGATTTCTGATGTGACAATCATATCTGCAATCGGAACGTCACTGTGTGTCCATATGGTGTAAGGGATGGTATAATATGTAACATTTCTACATTAAAATATCTAAAAATGACTTGTCCTGTGTTATATATTTTGTTGACTTGTGTATTTACATTATATCACATGTATCCAACAATGTCCAAATTCAGAGAAACACTGGATAGTAACAGCAGTATCATATTTTTTTATTACTTGCATACCATTACATAATGTGCAATAAAAATTTTTAAGAAGGAATAATTAATAGAAGGGGTCCTGTAATGCCCTAAAGATAAAAATAAAATGCATTAAGTACGTCATGTGTCATCATCTGGCAGCACTCCCAGCAAAATTCTTGCTTTCTGCAACGTCTGCATCTGGAAAGGGCATGAATAAGGTTACGGAATATCGATGGTAATGAAATAGTTTAAAATATTGAAATTTCAGCTTTTATTAAGATCCTTGTTGTAAACGTTAGCAGTTCATAACGCGCTTTAAATCTTTCGAAGAAGAACATTATTATGTGTCGGTGTAAATAAAATTGTGTAAGTGTTAATAATAGCATCGTAAACAATTTATTGTTACATTAGAAAACAGTTATATGAGAAAAGATGTGATTTTGTGCTTCTCTGCTAAAACATTGTATTTATATGTAATTTTTTATTCACATTTGATCGACTTTGACAACATGCAGTGCTCATTCCAGACTGGGGATCTGTGGCTGAGGTTCAGGAGGTAAACTGCAGGCCTCAACACCCTTACTTTTAGCCACATCCAACAGTGTCCTTTACTGGCACTGAATGTAAATCATGAGGTGCAGAATTGTCCAATATGGCTGTAATTCATAGGCTAGTGTGCTGTGTGTGTCAGGTGGTGTCAATGTGCATTTCTTTTTGTGTTCATTACGGCACAGACATACCAAAGTGCAGTATGTGTGTTTATGCATACCATCATTGGATCTGTGGTCCATATGTAATGCACTGTTCAACCAGAAAGTGGAAGCCCAGCTGGAGGAGCTGAAGCTGCTGAATTCCTCAAGAGCATGAAGAACATGTCCAACCAGTCACACACCTTCGCCGCAGTCTCAAAACATGCACACTCGTGTGCCTCAGCTTAAGTACCTCGTCCAGACCAGTTATCAAGTCGCATTCATTACCTCAGAAGCACGATTTAGACCATACCATTCTGGCTCAATGGGCGATAGAGAGCCGATTAGGCCTGCAGTTTCCTGCTGGGCACAAAGTCACTCTTACAACCATTGAGCCATATGTCAGCCAGATGCAGCTGGTCTCACTCCCCTTCAAAGAAACAATTAGGCACAATTATCGCAACATATAAATGAATTTCATCCATGATTAAAATGTTTGGGGTATAGGGGGCAAGCAGGACGCACAGCCAGGTGGTTGTAATCTCGATGGCGGTCGCAGTGGGGATTCGCTGAAAGAGAGCAAAAGAAAGAAAAACCTGCCGAGCTGTTTATTCAGGCACTTGTACGTCTGGTCAAGTGCTCCCTCCACCCTCCGCGTGTTCAACCCCACCAGTGAAGGCATCTGTCCCCTAATACCACTTTAATGAAGGTCATTCATTTTAATGGAGTCTCATTTCAAACTTCAGTAATTAAAGCTTGCGGTACACTTGTTTGGGGCAGTATCTGAGACAGTGTGAGTGCCAGTTCTCCAAATAAACAGTCTCCTGCAAGCCAATGGGCATCTGACTACGATAATCCGCCAGGCCAGTTCCCAGTCGTGGAAAGAGGGGAAGGGCGCTGAAGCTCTGTGGAGAAATCTAAACCATGTCAGAGAGATGAAAACCACATTTAGTTAAGTGGCAAGAAGGATGACAGGTGGCTCAAGCATGTTTAAAAAGGATAACAGAACAATCATGTCTAATCAGGTTTGAAAGGTTGAGAACAGAGGAGGAACTGAGGGGTGATAGAATGAGAGTCTGATGTCAAGTGTTTGTCAGACTGCAACTGAAAACTGCTCCACTCGCTGAAGAATCAAACTGCATCACACTCACTGTAACGTCTGTATATGTAAGCTATAGTGTGTGTGTGTTTATGGCATCGTTAGTGGTGGAGAAGGAAATGAATATAGTGATTGGAAGAGATCACTGCAAAGTACTTTTACTCGAGTATCGCACTAAGTATGAGTTTGACAGTATTTGTACATTGTTTGATTTGAGTTCCATTTTATGTACCCGTGTAAGTCTACTCCACTACATCTCAGAGGTAAATATTCTAATTATCACTATAATTATCTGACACTATTTGCGATAAACTAAAAGATGAAGTGTTCCTTTGTGGGTGGCGTTTAAAATTAAAATTGTCCTACTTCTTAAAATAAACTCATTAAAAACCCTCTTGGATCGGTTGAAAAATGCAAAGCTGTTTGAATAGAATATATTGCAGGGCTGTAGATTAAACTACCCAGCAGTATATAAAGTATTTTAATCAGCTCAGAGTTAAACATCGACAGCAGTAAAATCCAGCAACAAATTAGTGCAGCAGTAATATGAATCAAAAAGCATCACACATAATAGTGTCACTGCATCCCTCAGCACTAATGCCTCTTTTGCACTGCTGACTCTTAGAATTATTAAAAGTTACTAAAACGTTATTTTAACATTTTTTCGGACAAGAATATAGTTGTTTAGACTTCAAAGCTGTGGTTGATTCATCAAGAAAGAGCCTACTTGAAAATTTGCTCCCTCCCTTGGCTTGATGTCCCACATGGCGACATGATGACACACATACGCATTGATGCAGAGAATCTGTGATCTGCACGATTATACGTCAAGTCTTGTATCACTTTGGCCCGCTTTGAACCGAGCCAAGTCCAGCTGATACGGGCGGTGGAAAAGCGGCATAATTACTGGCTGTCAGGTTTGGTGGTGGAAGGTGTTTGGGTCGGCCAGTGGCTGAGAGTCCAACATGACAAGAGTACGTCATGATTTGTGAGGGGGGAAAAAGGACAGACGCTTGATGCTCAGGTGTCTGCTGGGCATGGCAGGACAATGCAGTTGGAAACAGCCAGTGAATTCTGTTTGTAGTAGGAACTCCAATCTCCTCTCAGAACTGAGTTTTGTTTCACGCTATCGTCTTCTACTTATGAACTGAACCACGGACCAGGAGGCTGATGGTACGGTGCTACATGGGCTAGCCACACACCAGAAGATCGAAGTTCACAGTCAAGATCTGAAGAAGGGGCTCCGGTTGTTACCTGGGAGATGCCCTTGGCATGGAAAACTGAAGCCATTCGCTCATTTCCTAACCTGACAGCCGACCGATGATAGAGCCCCCGGGTGCGGATATGCACAGCCCATCATTCTGGAAGCCCGAGACAACAGGCGTATCTAAGTTGATGAATGTGTATAAAATTGTATTTCCCAAAATGGAGTGGTGAGCGTGACAACAGTAAAACACTGGCAGCACAATGAATACTTTTACTTTTCACTTTAAGTATGTTTTCCTGATAATAATTTTATTAAAGAACGTTTTTGAATGTGAAACATAACTAAAGAATGTGAATACTTCTTCCACCATTGAACATTAAGACACATTAAGAACAATGCTGTCTTACAGTGAAAGATGAAGACCATTTTGAAAGTCCCTCATTGTAAATCACTGTACAGTACAGATGTTTTCTGACTCCCACATGAAGAGTGTGACTAGAAAAGATGTTGTACTCAGGCTTTCTATTCCCAGGAGAATGTTGAGGTAGTGACATCTCAGTGTCACGCTCACACACACTGTAATAATTTTACCAAGGGTAAAAGACTCTTTGACATACAGTATATTGTTTTAATTTTCTGTGTGCATGCTGGTGTCACATGAAATAAATTGAAAATAAATACAATATGCAAACTATTTGTTTCACCCGTCAGATATAAACCTCGCTTCATACATCTCAGCTAAATTGAAACCAAATTCCCATGCACATGGTTAAGTATATCCCTGGATAATTTATGTGTTTACTCCTCAGATTAGAGAGATCCATCTTCTAGGTGTGTCATCCACCCAGCATGCTTTGCTGCTTCCTGGCGTCAGACGGTATAATGTTGATGTATGATCTGTGAAGAGGAGCCTTGTTTTATCTCCTGCGTGGTGACATGGGACGGTTGTTTTATCTCCTGCGTGGAGGCATGGGATGCTCGTCCCGCTCCCTCTGCCTATCTGCCTGCCGAGGGCCTGATGAAAGCACAGAGCCACCTTGTCGAGGCGGCTCACATCCATCAGAGGAGCAACGTGTCAAGCGGCGAGGGCAGAGGAGAGTCATCCTTGGGGTGAGAGAAGGGTACCGACTCGGTCAAGCAGTGTTTAAACCTCATAAACGTCTCAGCGGTGTCCTGTTTGACCGAGATGTTTAAGCAGCAGCCAGCGGTGGGAAGTAAGGAAGTACAAATATTTTGTTGCTGTACTTAAGCAGAGTTTTCAGGTATCCGTACTTTACATGAGTATTTATTTTTCTGACAATGTTTTCCTTTCACTCCCTACATTTGAACACAATACTTTTGTACACAATAGTTTTAATGCATTTGAGGAGAATAATTGATTATTTTGCATCACTGCAAACCTTCCCAACATCAAGACTGATTTCAACCTAAATGGATAATACGTAGAAAAGACGATCTCTTGAGGGTATCCATTGATGCACAACATGTACAACTAGCAAGACAAAAATGACGTAAAATATGCAACAAGACAGCCCCGATGTGAAATGAACTAAATGTGTCATAATATTCCGAGGTCTGTTTCTAGCATTGAAAACTTATTTGCACATTGGAGTGAAGTTTGTGTCCATGATCGTAACATGCCTTAAAAGTCTTACATTCTGTGTTTACGCTCACTCCTGACTTCTCCAATGCCTCTGTTCTACTCCTCTACAGCAGCAACAGAGGAATGTTCGAAAAGTTAGTTAGCTTAGACATGGAGTTAATTATTGGTTTGTGTTGCGTCTGGACCCCAGCGCAACACAAACTTAAGCACATGAGCATGTGTGAAGTTTACATATTGCATCTGTAATATGATGTGAGGTTCAGTTAGATTTCCACAGAAACAGCTGGTAGAAATGTCCTTCAAAGGGCTACTTTTTTACTTCTATACTTTGAAGTTGAATCAGTAGCACAAGAGCCTTTTTTTTTTTTACAGTATCTGTACAGTATACTTCTGCTAGAGTGAAGAATGTGCATACTTTGCCACCTCCAGCAGCAGCAGTCACGTTTTAAAATCTATAATACTATGCAAATACAATTGTGATTACAATACATTAAGTATATCAAATTTGGCTCCTCTCTTGTGCAAATCTCTGAAAAAACGCTCTTTTTGTCCAACGATTCTCCATGCAGCTAAAGGGACACGACAGCGAGATCATCCAGACAATAAAACCATTATTGCACGAGCAGCAACACTATTAAACTGTATAAAGGCACCCAGTATGGGTAATTCCAGGCACATGGCAGTGAGACAATACTTATAGGCCGGTTAAATGAAAACAAACGGACACAAAGACATGAAAACCATCACTACTTTTTCTTGTATTACTCCATTCAGCAACAGACACACCAGCACACTTTGAAGTGGCTTTTGAGGGCTAATGATCAGCATGCTGCCCATTCTCACAAACCAAATGTTTCTATTTTTGCAAAGTGACCTCGTCTTTAGCAAATAAAAACAACTGCAACATCCATTTGGAGGCAATTGCCCAAGCAGTCAGATCTTTTCAATGGGGTCTTTATAACTTTCTGCAGTTTATCCTCAAGGCTTAGTAACATTTGAATCTGTGAACATAATTCCCCCCTCTCTCTCTCTCTCTCTCTCTCTCTCTGTTTCCTGATTGCTTCCACACAGTCAAAGCAAGTCCAGCTGGAGACTGTAAAAATAAACTTCATGTTTAAAAATGGGTAGATTAGCCCTTTTAAATTGGTTTCTTTTCATGTTTCTGCGTCCCTCTGTGTCCAACCTGGCAGGAGCCGGCAGGTTGAGAACAGCCTGAAAGTGTGTGTCGGTGTGCGCTCCATGGGAACGCCGAGGAGCGCAGAGAAACACTAATTGGTAAGAAAATGGAGAATAAGACCTGTCGCCTGCCAGATGTTTCTGTAAAAGCCGTTAGCATGGCGCAGGTCCACAGCGAGGTGTCGGAGGCCTATGCATGCATCAGAGGGAGCCGTCAGGATCCTGGACTGCTCCTGCTGGACACCTGGCTTCCTGCCTGCACAGCTGTGCATGCTACATCATGCTAAGACTGATCTCAGTCTTGTTCTTCACGTTGCATGCTGTCAAATTTTGTTTACTGTTAAACAGTCATACTTTGCTGGATTGCTTTTGTGGTTAAGTCAAACAAAAGACAGATATAAATCAGATTGGAACCCGTATTCCATTTCCAGTTTCATTACATAATGACTTTGCCTTTGGTGTTTTATGAGTAGATTCTTGTTGGACAAAGACCTGTATGGATAAACTGTTACAGAAACTAGGAGACAATATTTATAACTGTTGTTTGTATAACCTAACGTAGCATGCAACTGTTGGAATTCACTTTCACTTGCAGCACTTTACAGTATCTTACATGTCGTACCGCTGGAGGGGTGAGTTCGGGACAGAGACGATTGTGTGTCAAGATGCTCACCGAGGAGTCTGTTAAGATTTCGGTAAACTGGAGAAGACGCGTTTGCTTGAATTTGATGAGCACGCGCTCTCACGGCTGCCTCTCGTTTTTCAGCAGACTGTCATTTTTCTATGGCACGTAATAAAACCTATTACTCCTCACTCATCACTTTAAGGAAGACAGAGAGAAAGAGAGGCTTAAAATGAACCTCAAGCAAAATCCATCTGGGAGGCTTAATTACAAGTAAGCTCTGTTTAATAAGCGGCAGATCATATATCCCAGCTCAGCGTGTAAAGCAGGAGAGAGGAACCTCCAGAGGCTCAGGAATGTCAGGGTTTGTGTTTGACTGTACATGGTCGCATGCCAGCAGCGCTGCACAGAAAAGCTGTTTCAGGTTGGCACTATAAATGACTCTGGCCGGGAAAATTTGGCTGTAGAAAATGAATGAGTAACTCTCTCCTCTTTCTCAATGACGACTGATGGGGGGGCGTCTTAAGAAAGGTATTCATCTTCGACTGGCCAGCAAACATCAGCGCATGTGAGTTTGTGGGACTGTGGATGCAAGGTGTTGCTAGAAATGAAACATGTGTGATATTTCCTGGATAAATAAAATACAAATGCTGACATTCTCATAGTAACGCTGTGTCAGTATATTAAACTTCATTTTGAAGGGGAAATGCGCTGCGGCCGAGAGAGCTCATTGGACTGCTGCTTAACAAAACACATGTAAATAAACAAAACACAAGCAAATCAAGGAACAATCTTCATCGATTTGACAACGCACTAGCTGCAAACCTAACATCACAACCAAACAGACATAGAAGAGGAGATATAGAATGACAGAATAGAATAAGGGCTGGAGCGACAATATCACAAACGTACCAACTGAAATAGATTTATATTAACAACAAATGACTGTTTAATGTTGTAGAAAAAGTGGATGTTACACTGGCATGTGATGACAGCTTTCCAAGTCAAATACCAGTGACTCTGTTCATTCCAGATGTACACAATAAGGATTTAAATGTTAGATTTGTTTAATTCATAAGCTCCATATGAGTTTCATCTAACTTTCATGTTTAAACAGAACTCTCCAGTTCAAACAGATTCTATCTATTATCCTGGAGACAAGTTAGGTAGAGATTTTAATGGCCGGGGAATGGAGGATTTATTGCAGTGACCCATAGTTTGGTTTGTATGTAAAAGGCTCATGTGTGTATTGAATTACAGTAACACAGGATAGAAACATCTGAACCTATCCTTTAAAGCAATAATAAATACCAAGCCACACAGGTGTCACTTGTATGTTAAATACAGACATGCATACCAAAAGATTTATGACAGCTGTGTTCCGTTTCCACCTCAGATCCTGTTTCTTCACTTTTTATTCACCCTCACACAATGTTTCTGTCTCAGATTAAGCTGAAGATTAAGATGTTAAAGCTGATTTGGTTCCTCCAGCAAATGATCAGGTTACACAATAAAAATCCTCCACAGAGAGCAGTAGAGAGGCTGCAGTTACGAGTGTCACTGAATTGTGATCTATAATACATAAAATGGGTGATTTCACCCTCTGCAGAAATGCACCCAAGGACCAGCTGTAGGTTCACAAATGGAAAAGGATCCGAAAAACAGAACTTAGGGACAATAGGAATCACATGTGCACTTTTGGCCCCTGATGCTCCACTGCATTTTATGTGTTTTATTGTTATTGTATTTTATTGTATCGCGTGTTTGTGTGGTAGCTCTTGTTGGTTTCAAGGCTATAATTTTATGTCCCGGAGCCATCTTTGTTTTCAGCGAAAATCAAAATAATGCAGGAATATCAGATTTTATCAGCCTTGCGATTTCACTTAATTTAATTGACTTTTTTTTTAAACATGTACTGTAATGCGGGCAGCGTTGGTTCTTGAGGTTGTAGTTGCTGTAATGACATCATCGCCACACTGGTTTACCAGGCTGAACATGAATGTTTTGTATCCTTCGTCCTAACAAACACTCCCGGCTGCCAGTTGCGGTGATTGCATCGCTGACTGTGACACAACCAAGACAAAGCCGCTGTACAACCACCAGCATGGTTTCATAGCACAGCATTCAAATCATCCAATCTAGCAGTCAGCTTGAAGTACATCACTGAAAATAAAATAAGGGCTGAAATGCAGCGTAACAATGACAGAGGGGAATTACCCAGAAAAAATAAACTCATGCAGGTTTTATAAACTCTGTCAGATGACTTCACACCTCTTTCTCTCCATATCTATTTTACTCACGGTGGAGAGAAAACACATCAGTTACTCAATTTTCCCGCCGAGCCGGTTCCAGGAGCCAGTTCTTAGTGTTTCGACAGCCAAAGACTGATTCCAGAGCAGCACCAACACTTAGGTGGTCTTTAACCAAGAATGTCAGGGGCAGGGGGCAGGATCATCAAGACAAACAAGATCAACTAAGACTTTGTGACCGGAGTTAAAAAAAAAACAGAGGTAGTGTAGCATCTCGCCTGCTTAATCCAAGATAAACCATAACATTGACCAACCAACACACTGACACCAGATTTGAACTTTAACCAACTACGCTCTCACTAGAAAAATCTACAACAACAGTGGTATTTTGAAAATTCTAACTTGGCGACGGTAATGTGTTTCTAACATCGCCACTCGTTCACCTACCAGACCTATACAGTGACATAACGACATGCCTCTGTGGTGGGTCTGTCACCTGTGGAAAAGCAAACATGTGGGTTGAACCGACTCCAAACCAGCAGCAGCCCAGAACCAGCACCAGGCTGGTGTTGGCGGAAAAGGGGTAAGTTTAAGCAGTGGGTTATATCCTCTTATGGTTTCACAAACATACTCATGCTCATACACTCTCTCCACTGTGACTGCGAGCCTCTACAAACACGAAAGTCTTGGCACTTCATAAACAAGCACCTGGTCCCTGGCAGCGTGGATCTCAGTGTGTACGTCTCAGGAGAATCACTGAAGACAGTCAGACTTCATGCACTACACACAGACCAGATGCTTAAAAACACCTATTGCACTGCCTTGATTTAATCCCACATGAGTGCTTTTTTGACGTGCGCTTTCATATAATTAGTATGAAATCTGTTACACACATTTAGAGCCTTGTAAGAAATAATCCTGTTGATTTAAGGGATCGTGTGATTATTCATGTAAAGACACTGGCGAAAAAACAAACAACCTTGATTGGCTCGGAAACTAATGACTAAGTGTGGAGATTATTTGGCCTTGGCTTGCTCTCTACCGCTTTGTTTAAAGTTTTATCTCGAAACTTATTTTGGCTTTACACCAGTGTCGCTGATAATCTGTCATAATTTAGAGTTATCGCTTTGTAGTCTGCAGGTCATTTCAGTCCGCCAGCACTTCAATTAGTGCACCGTTCCGCCGAAGTTTTGTTGAAGGAGAGATGAAGGATTTCTGACTTGACTAATAGCCTGAGCTCTAATCTAGGGTGTTGATTGACACTGTCTTCAATGGCCGTGTTTACACAAGGTCCCGCCGTTAGCGTCTGTCATCCAGTCACCTCTCATACATGTCATGAGGTCCCCGCTGTCTGGCCCCGAGTCACATTCAAGATACACAACCCCAAGTCTGTCGTCGCTAACTAAACTTCCACGTGCTTTTAAAGTCAAAGGCAATAATCTTGCGTAGGTGGTTCAAATACTTTTTCCAAACCATCCACCAGAATAAAATGTCGTTGTACGCTTCTGCAAACCGCACGTATAATCTCAACATTTCTGAACCAAGAGAATGTTTCATATCAACATTTCTAGATCCACTTATCAAGGTTAGTGATTTAACTGCTCACGGTGCTTTTGGCATTTTGAGGGAATAGGACTTTTCAAAGTTTTATGGGTTTTTATGAGTTAAGAACTGGTAGCGCTTGGTTAGAGTTAGAGAAAGATACATCTTGGTTTAATAAAGAAAAGGTCTGCAAAGATATGATTGAAACAAATAACTCATGATGCGTTAATAATATTTAAACTAAACCATAATCAGTCTTTGCTTTCAGGTGTCAAAGTCGTGGATCAAAGAGCCAAAGACCAAAAAGTTGTGGATCCTTCAGTGGCAAGTTATTTTGAGATTATATGCATCACTCGACCTCATGCAAGAACATTTTCATATAAATTCTTTTTATAAAAACTGTGTAAATGACCCATATAAACATGATGAATGCTGCCTGTGCCACCAGCTGTCAGACAGAATGTCAACGAATTGTATGCGGTTTTCAAACTCATAAAAGTATTGAAATATACAATCATTTAGTTGCATTCAGTGTAACTTTGGTTACAGCAAACTAATAACACATGGTTCCTATGCAGGTCTGAACCACTTGTAAATGGTGTTTGTAGAAAATTCAAAATACGAAAAGAATGGTGAATGAGAAGTTAAGTTCTCCTTAATCTCTTGTATGTGGCATTTAAGAACAGATTTGTTAGCATGAGTCGGTCTTGCATGAGGCCCAATGTTTGGCAGAAACGTAACATTTTATTCTAGTGACTGGTTTGTTGTATGGTCAGAAATGAATCAGTATTCAATGTACACACATAGGCACACACACACACACACACACACACACACACACATATATATACATATATATTGCATATAAAAATGCAATGTACTTACTGTATTTCTGTATCTTCTCTATTTATGTCTTTATC
>JAPQRN010000626.1:0-16245 GCA_037367275.1 Coranthus polyacanthus | reverse complement strand
GGGGGGGTGGGGGCAGGGGAAGGTCAAAGGTCACTGAGGCGACTGAAGTTGGTGTGATGTCGTCCGTCGCTCACACACGTCGCTCGCTCGCTCACACACAGACACACGGCCGACCAATCAGAGGTCGCCGTTCGACACGTCTCCCAGAGCTCGAAGCCTCCGACGACGAGACACGATCTGGAACCAGAGAAGAAGAACCAGGTCACAGCTGATTGCGCTGCTCAGATTTATTCATGTATTTTCTGTTAAATGTCAGAACTTGTTTCATTTCATGTCGTATTTGCAGGAAAAACGAACTGAAATGTCAAAGTGATGGCTTAAAGGCAGTTGATCATCAGGTGTTGAGTTAGAGCTGCTACTGAACCTCATTATGAAACCGACTGAAAGGCTTGGATTCCGTCACATGTCAAAAATGTGTGGCTGTTTGATACCAAATGTCAAAACCTGACAAGTAAATCTCATCAGTGCAGCAACATGAACAGTTTACACATTTAAATTCATGATTTCATGTTCACAGACGACTTCAACTTGTAAACAGGTTCATTTTTTATGTTGTAAAACCAAAGATTTTTTACTGTAACATGTAATGTCGTGTTCTTTTTGTTAAAATGGAAAATTGGTATCGAAAAAGGTTATTGACGAGGACCTGGTGTCAAAGCTGAAGTAGGTGGCCCTCAATGTGTGACAGTGGGTTTAATTATTTGTAACATGAGACACTTTGACACAGAAGAGCTTGAGTCTGGCTGGAGGTGGCACAACATGTATGTGTGTTTGTGTTGTGGGTCTGGTTACCAGGCCTGGCTCTTGAGCTTGCGCAGCTCCTTGGTGGCCCAGGTGGCGAGCGTCTTTGTCTTGGTGGTTTTGGAGCGTCGTCCCTCTGTCAGCAGGTCGTTGATGAGCGGACGAACCTCCACCAGCTTCATGACGTCTTTACCGAAGGCGGTGCACAGGTCGCTGAGGACACGCCCACAAAACACAACATCAACAAACAAACAAAAAGCTCTGAATGTGAAATGTATTTCAGTCCGACAGAGACGTCTCCTCAGACCAAACACTCAGCTGTTTAGTGTTTATGTACCCGATGAGGCCGGCGGCGTTGGCCACGACTCCGTCAGAGTGGTCCTCATCTTCAGCTATGTGATGGATGAAGGACAAGATGAACTCCACACGAGGCTGGACCAGCATCACGTCAGCTGATAAGACCAGGAGGGAGAAAAAAAAAAAAAAAAAAAAAAACCCCAAACCAAATGAATTTTCTGATTAAAAGAGGCAATTATAAAACTGAATCAGCTGATTACCTTTAATACTACATGTTATTTTGTGTGTTTCCTGATACAAAGACATTATTAAAAGCATTTGTTTAAAATCAAACAATTGTTCAAATGTTGAGTCAGCAGATTTGGACTACAAAAAAAAAAAAAAAAAAATTTAGCATTTAAAACCGCCATTTCAGCAGATTCATTAAAACGCAGACTCAGCTGTTTGTCGGGTCCCGCAAAACCAGGAGGCCGGATCCCATCGGGGCCGCAGCCTGAGACCTCCTGGGTGAAAAAGACCCGATTCGCTCTGCGACATCGTAAAATCCTCCGGCTTCACTGCGAGCGGGAGGAGGAACACGACGTCACCTGAGGTCACCTGACCAGGTGAAAGAGGTTGTGGTAATTTGACTTACGGTGGACATTCTCCTGGTCTCCTTTCAGGCCCTGGATGATCCCGGTGTAGGCCTCCAGACAGCCCTCCCTCAGCTCATTCAGGTAGTCCACCATGTCGTAGTCCGTCTGAAACACAAGTCATGTGATCACCGCTGAGCTCCGACCAACCATCACAGCCGACCTGTTTGTGTTCAGGTGAATTAGAACTCAATGTGGCTGAAAATGAGCTGGAACGTATGAGGTTTTCACAGAATTAAACGTCTCCGAAATTAAATTAAATTTACAGTTACAGCCGTCAGTTAAAAATGAGGCTTAAAGGAAACCACTCTAGTCTATCTGGAGAGACTAGTATTATTCTTAATCCATCACATCTAAGGGTCTAAACGTAAACTCATGAGATGTGAAGTGGACAAACATTTTGTACTTCATGGGTCTTAAACAGCTCAATAATCACCTTCTTCAATAGAGAAAGACTCAAGCCCTGCATGAGATTTGACCTCCATGAACAAGGTTTGGTTGACACATGTATCAGGTCCATACACAGGGTTTGGAGCCAAACTGCTGCAACCTTAGCTTTAAATGATTGTTTCTGTTTCAAAAACCACTGAAACATGACAAAACTAATGAGATATAAAGTATTTTAAAAAGTGGATTTCACGCAGTGTGAGATGATGTTCTCAAACATCACTTTAAAATGCCTGGTCTGAGATCAATGTGGTAGGTTTTACATCACGGTCAGCGTGGTGCATGATTTATCCTCACAGACCAAACAAACGGATGTCAGTTACAAATCATTTATACTGAGCCTGTTTTAGTTCATACGTGGTTCAGAAGTCCCTCTAGGACCATCATCCATTACACAATTATGACTGGTTTAATAAAAAGGAAACATACATATTAAGGGAGGGTTTGCAGATTTAATGCATTTTCCCCTTTTTTTTTTAACTATAACATAATTCATCACATTAACATCAGACACAGTTTAAGTTGACCGGTCTATAAAGGTGGGTGCAGGGTTGATGTGTGCTCACCTTGTCGACCTGAGCCTGCGACGCCTGCTGCAGCGTGTCCAGAACGATGTCTAGGTATTTCTTAAACTCTCCTCCAATGGCCAGAGCAATGTCTCCGAACGCAGACAGGATCTGAGGCTTCACAGATCGATGCACGTTCTCATTCTGAAAACACAGGGGGAGGGGTTAGAGGGGAAGGGGAGGACTCAATAGACAGAGGGGGAGGGGTTACCACACAGACTGGTCTTAACAGGTTCCTCACCCCGAGGTTCTCCAGCAGCAGCTGCATGATCTCGTCACAGTAAGGCAGGATGTTGGACATCAGAGCTCTACACAGGTCACACACCAGACCCACCGCCGCCAGACACACCTGATACATGGAAATACAAAGACAGGTTCACATCGGTTTACATGAAGGATTCTGATGTAATGTGACGTCTGATTAGCTGATACAAGTCAGTATCTGTATCTGTTCACATCCAGGCTTAAAATGGGTCAACCTGATCCTGAATGTGTGTGGTCTCAGATCAATGTGGTGGGTTTTACATCATGGTCAGCGTGGTGCATGATTTATCATCACAGACCAAACACTCAGCAGATCCACTATGAATGAACCCACTGACAAGAGTCGTGACAGAACAGGGCGTCCGGTCTGACCTGGTACTCGGCGTAGTTCTTCAGTCCAATGCCCAGGAAAGGCTTGAAGGCATCCATGTATTTCTGAAAGTCACTGCCCAGAACTGAAACACAAACGCATGATCCTGTTGGAGAACTGGTCTAACACAATGATCTAATGTACATTTGTCCTCTCTGTGAAGACACTGAAGACTAAGACACTTTGAAAAACTGTTCACATGAAACAAAACACCTTAGTGTGTAAAAATGATCACGCTTGATTTTTCCTTCATGTGTTTATGTGAAACAAACTAAATAAATGTCAGAGATGAAATGTTCTTTAAAGCTCATCTCTTCAGTTTTCTATATTTCTGTTAAAAACAGATGAATCTGAACTTAGTTTTACTAACAAAGTGCTTTAAAAATCAGGTTACAACTGTCTGATATAAACAGCAGTATCTTTTCAACACTAGTGTCTGTGAAACATCACACAAACAGTTCATCACAAGTAGAGACAAGAAGATTCAGCGGCTTCACCATTTGATTCAAACTAAACGTCTGCACAATATTCAAGGTGTGGAAATGTATAATCAACAAAACTACGTATAAATTATTGTATGTTCAGTTCATGTGGACAGAGCCATGTGGATGCGTTTCATGTTTGTCCGTCTGCACCTTCGACCAGCGTGGACACGGCCATCAGAGCGTCCTCCTGGACGCCTCCGGACCCTGCGGTACTCTGGAACATTCTGAGCAGAGACGCCATCACCACATCTGAGATCTGCAGGGCGTCCTGATGCTGCACCTTACGCAGAACGTTCTGCAACAGGAAACAGGAAACTCAGACTCTTATTGTGAAGGACAGACACCACGCCAGAGTAACAGCGTAGACAGAGACTCACCTGTAAGGTGGCACACAGCAGAGACTGCAGGTCGTTGAACTGGATTCTGTCTGACGTGCTCTGGATGTGAGACTGAGGATGGACAGGATATGATGTCATCACAACATAACTTCACATTAAAAGCACAACGACTGGTTTCTTTACTTTTGAGTTCAAGTGTGATGTAAAACCAGGACCTGAAAACTGGACTAAAAAGTAAACGGATGAAAAATGACTTTACTGTGGTTACTTGACTTTACCTAACTCAACTGTTTTTCTTTGTAATGGTCAAAAAGGGACAAAAACGGGTTTTATTGTGATTTTGACTCCTGCTCATTGTCTCACCTCCATCTGCAGGACCTGCTGCAGCCTCTCCATGATGACCAGGGTGGTCTTCTGGACTGCAGGGTAGCAGTCTTTGGCGCTGTTCTTCACGATCTCCATCAGAGCCTCGTAGGCCGCAGAGCGCAAGTTGTTCTGGTGACCGTCGGGTCTGAGAGTGGACAGCACAGGGTTCATGTCTAACAAGGTCAATAAATATTTATGTTGAATGAAGCTTCTCCTGCCTTGTCTTCTGTACCTGTCTGTGGTCTCCAACAGCTTCTGGACGATGATTTCAAAGGACGACGACAGACAGTAGGTGCTTGGCTCCTCCTGGTCCTCGGCAGCATCTGTGGCCTCATAGGCGGCTTCGGCCAGAGACGAGAAGGCCTGAAGATGAGGAGGAGGATAAACACCAACTACGAACAGCCTGACACAATCTAACGTCACCTTCTAATCAGCTGTTTTTCATCACTTTCAATCGGTGGAAACAAGGGTTTGATATGAAGCCAAAAAACTGGACCTAACTGGTTTCCCGGATTTTACCACTAGGTGTCACACTCAGCAGAAGAGAAGAAATTAGTCCAAAGCAGCCTATGACTGAAAGTGTAGTGACTCCAGTCCACTAGGTGGCGCTAATGCACTTCTAGGCTGGTTTGACAACCACCAATAGACACTACATACTGAGAAGAAGGAGGAGTGAATCAGCTCCTTCATCAGCCTGTTGAGATACAGATGGACATGTGTGACCAACTCTGGACACGTTTTTACGTTGTAGAGTGAACAAACACTGAGACAAACCGTAGTTGTTGGATTTAACCTGTGGACACTGTGGACCTTCAGATCATATAGGAGGCAACAGATGCTGAGGCTTTAATCTTTTTTTTCTCATCAGCTTCAAATCGATCACGTTACCATATTGGTGCAGTTTTAGTCTCGTTGCCACAAAAAGCACATGAATATGCAAACACAACATGCTCCGTGTTCATCTTCCCTCTGTTGAAATGTGATCTCCTTTATGTTGTCGACTTTGCAGTAAATCACTTACAGTTCATCAGATGCTCCATTAGTCGGTTTACAACAAACCCGACATTATGTTCATCATGTTGTCATGGTGATTATTACTGATGGAAAACAGCTGGTTTTAGTGACGCGACACCGTCAACAGATTGATGATGTCAGACACTTCTTAATCTCACACAACCTGAATAATGACGAACGTTGGTTCAGACATTTTGAATAAATCAAGCCAGTTTAAGCCCTTACACTAGACTGGACCCAACTCTAGTGGAAACACTAAAAATTTAAGAAAAACCCTTGAATTATTGCCAAAGTGTTTCCTGTTTGTGTAAAAGTTGTTCTTTGGATAAAAGTGAACGGTGACTTGGACATGCATCTCACCCAGCAGACGTTGGAGGCAACCCGGGGCTCGGCCCCCAGACCTTCGATCAGACACTGCAGCAGTGGGGCCAGGTACACCTCGTTGATGGCAGCTTCAGGCAGCAGCTCGCAGATCCGGCCCACAGTCCAAGCCGTTGTGTCCCGGACCACCACGGAGGGGTCCTTCATCAGCTCGATGAGGGTGGGCATGGCCTGAAGACACGGAGGACAAACCGATCAGAATCAGACCAGAAACCAGGATCAGAAACCACTCAGACGTAAAGCCTCATGTCAGACCTGGATGACGAGCGGTTTGAGCTGGTTCAGTTCCGGTCCCTCCAGGATGGATCCGAAGGCCATGACGGAGGCATCGCGGTAACGCCAGTCGGGGTTTTTGATGTGCTCTTTGATGAAGGGCAGGACGTGAGGAACCACGTCGTCCTCGCAGCAGGTCGCCAGCAGCATCAGACAAACCCCAGCCGCCTTACAGGGGTTCCAGTCGTCGTCGTCATCGTTCTCATCCTATGGGGTCAAAGGTTAAACTCAGTAAACATTATGTCATCTGCTTCTCAAGTGTATTATGCCCTTTTTGTCTCTTGACACAGTGAAACATCAGCTTTTGGACAGTTGTCTCTAAAGACAGTAGGAGGCTATCAGGACCTTTGTCACCATTTCTTCTTCATTCATCCTCTTGTTTTGACGTTTTTGTTTCGTTGCGCATCGTCTCTTACAAGTTCAAGTTAATTTGTCATTTACATTACAGTACAGTGTACAGACAATGCGATGAAAAGCATTTGCTCTTTGGCTTGTCTCGTCTCCTACGTGATTCAGTACCTGTTTGGTGAGGGTCTGGGTCAGGATTGGGACCAGGTACTGCAGTGCTCCCTTGGCATAGAACTTACTGGTGTGCTCTGGAGGACGGCCCTGCTCTGAGGCCTGTGATTGGATGAGAGCAGAGAGAACAGACCAATCAGAGGAGAAGTAAAGGGGGCGAGGGGTGGGACTAACCAACCTAGGTTTACATGAAGACCACTCCGACCTCTGAGGCCTCAATGGCCAGATCCATCTCCTCGTCGCACACATTGGACCAGAACTCGATCCCCTGCAGAGCCACCTCATCGATGTCACTCTTCATGGCCTCGATGGTGATCTGAGGAGGAGGAGAGGGAGGAGATTAGATTATTCCAGGTAGAAGTCTTCTTAAAGTCTTCACTGAACTGTGATCATGTGACACAACATGCTGTAAACCAGGATTATAATAGTAAATGAAAACTAGCACAGGAAAAATTATTTAATTAATGGAAATAAAAGACATTTCACAAAAAACAAAACAAAAAAAAAAACAAAAACAAACTTGAAGTAAACTAAACATTGGGTCAAATCAGGTTTTTCCTACAGTTAATGGTTCACGTAATAAAATGTCTTTGTATAGTTTGGACATTTAATAAACAACGGTTTTGTAAATCATTGATGTCATTCCATCTTTCATCCTTTTTCAGCTTCTATAATCAAGACTTTAACTCATAAAACCTGGAAAACAAAGTAATAAAGTAAGAAAGTCAATTCATCGAAATAATAAAACTACTTATTCACAACTAATGCAAACCAAACTGTAAGAATCTATAAAAATAAACTAATTTATAAAAGGAGATGAACTCTGCTGTGCACATGTTCACTCAGTTGTACACACGATGTACATGTGTTGTTTGGCGTGTCCTGTTGAACACATGAGACCGCGTGTGTGTGTCAGACTCACAGCGAACAGAGCAGGACCCATGTACGTCTCCATGTACTGATAATACAGAGACATGATCTTCACCAGGTTCTGCAGGGCTGCCACGCGCACCTGCAACGTAACAACACAACATCAAAACAGTTCAGTATGTTCGTCATCAGTACGACGTCAGTACAACACACACACACGTCAGAGGCCTAAAAAACAAACAAACAAAAAAAAACAAAAAACATACAACATAAAACAACAAATTAAACAAAAACAGACAAACATGAATATAATGCACCATAGAACACGCAACACAAAACTCCTGCTCCGTGAACTCACTCTGGTGTCAGGACACTGTGTAGCTTCACACACAACCTGCATGATGAAGTGTCGCTCCGTCTGAAACACAAACATCATCAACATTAGAGACGGAGCCACTTTGCTATGTGTTGTTTGTCCAGTATTATTATTATTATTATTATTATTATTATTATCATCATCATCATCATCATCATCATCATCGTTACCTCATTGTTGTTGAATCGTAGACGTTCACACACACAGTTTATTATAGTGAGTACGATCAGAGATGTTAGTGATGTGTTGTTTATTACTGTGTTTGTGTGATGAGGTGGATCAGACCGTGGTGATGTTTATTCTTGTTATTGTCGTGTGGTGTCATCACCTCTTTGTCGAAGTTGGCCTTGGTGAACTCCAGAGAGTTCAACAGGGCATTGGTCGCCGCCAGCTTCACGTTGTTGCTCGGCTCCTCCTTCCTCATGCCCTGGATGATGGCCGTCAGGATCTGATTGGCGTTCTCCTGCAGCTGCTCTGGGTCCTGGACCAGACCGAGACCAGAGCAAGACCAGAAGCGGGTTAACAACACTGAGTTCTGTGAATGAGCATTTCTGTTTGTTGTTTACTCACAATGTCCTGGCAGATGTACCCGATGGCCTCCAACGTTGACTCCTTCATGTGTTCGGTGCTCGATGGGTCTGTGACGTTGGCCACCAGCTGTGGGATCAGCTCAGGCCACTGGTTCACGGGGATCTCGGCACAGGCAATGCCAGCAACGCACTGCGACGCCGAGCTGGGCCGGTACGTCTCCGTACCCAGGGTCTGTAGGACCTGAGGGGCAGAGTCAGGGTCAGGTCTAGGTCTACACTGAGGCCGGGGGTGTTCAGAAGTTCTGTTCAGGATCTGTTTCTTACGTAGTTCTTGATCTCGCGGCGAGCGTTGGCGTCGATGGCCAGCCATCTCTGCTGGTACTGAGTCTTAACATCAGGGTCTTTGGAGGTCAGCGAGTTCTTCACCTGCAGACCTGCAGCCACTCGAGCCACCTGGGTGTTCCCCGGGTTCGCTAACACTTTGGACAACTCCACCAGGAACGTGGGCTGGAACAAAGACAAACATGTCAGAGTAAACCAAGACCCGGGCAGAGAGGCGTCACAGTAAACCATGAACTGAACACAAACACATAGATGCTGTATATGTACAATATAATACAACACCTTGTAAGCAACGACTGGAGAAACAGTCACAATCAATATGTTACAAAACAAACAGGTTGTATTTTGAGGATGAAACGTCTCCAGAAGAAATCATTTTTCATGATTTCCATGAAGCAAAACCTCCATGAGTTGAATAATGTAAAACCATGTGGTGAGTCTGAGTGGACATCGGACTTGTCACAGTTTATGGATCAAACATGTGAAAACTGACATAAAGATACTCCACTTTATCACTATACATTCATCTATTTATCATTAATACTGTTAAGAGAAATTTACTGCAGCAACAATGATTCATTATGAGATGGGATTCAGTCACTGGACGGACGAGCAAAAGGCACCTCTTCAACACATGACTGAAACTGGAGCAGGTTTGGTGTAAAGACACTGTATGGTTTTCCAGTTCTGGTTCAGAAACAACATGACGACAGACAGAATACCTCATGTTCTGCCTCATGTTCTACCTGTGACTGCGTGACTTTGACATCTTTGTTCAGATTCAAACTGGAACAAACCAACTGATCCAGACTAAGCCCCGTGGGTCCAGTGGTTCTGAACAGACCCGAGCTTAAGCTGTAGTGGATTTAGGCTGATGTAAGGATGATTGTTTGGACAGATGATTTATGGGCCGGTTTCATCCTCACTCTCCAAACACGGTTCAGTTGAACTGAACATCTACGTCGAAGTCATAAATAAACTGGATTCAAACTAAACATGACAAACGTAGGTTAGTGACGTCTTTCATCTATTGGATCTTTATCTTCTTTCACCTAATGTGAACCATAGTTTGGACCTGGTCCCATCAGTGCTGATTCATGGTCTCTATAAGAGACTGAACTAAATGAATGAGGTTTGTGTGACTCCGACATGTGGACTGGATTCTGATCAGGTTTCTGAACACAGACATAACATGGATGGTGATATAAAGTCACGACGCAGCGTTCATCCCAAATGGAGAGGAGGTTCAGGAAGATTTACCACAGACCAGGTTTCTATACATATCACCACCATGACAGGTGTGTTTGGCTTCAAAGACGCTCTAAACACTACAAACCAGTTCATCAGAACCTGGTTTAGATGATGGTCAAATGGTAACCACGTCCTGTTTGGTAAAAATACGTTCAACAAAACAGACGAGATTCACATTCAATAAACTAACGTCAGAGAATTTACATTGAATCTGTCTCCAAAAAAATGACTAAAACCGAGTCTCAATCATCAAAATGTTTTAATAATTTAACTGTTGACAACTAATGGATTAACTGCTGCAGCTACGAACACAAAGTAAACCTAGCATCATAACGTGGGTTTGAAAACAGGATGTTTGAGTCGTTTCATCAACTTATCTATAAACATCAAGTCAAATCTGTTAAAACACAGTCAAAATTTTAACTCATTTCATTTAACAAACTCAGAACTATTAAGGTTTATGTCAGATAATTAGAAAAATAAATAACATCCAAACATTTTGAAGCTTTAACCTGAATAAATGTAACTCATCTGCAGCAAAAATATTCACAACAGGAAACTGTTGTGTTTCAATTTGATATTAAATTCAAACCAATACAACGCATCTGTGTTTATGAGTTTATCCTCAGTTTTTTGAAATACATATTTATGTTATTCTGATCAACATTTACACTTCGTCTTCAGGGTTTATTATGTCCATATTCTCAGTTAAAAAATGTCTACGTGTTTCAGTGTTTTGTTCTTTTATTTCATTTCCATCATGTTTATTCTGACACTGAACTAACATTTGATTATTTTAATCGTTGTGACATAAATAACAGTTTCAAAACCACAAACAACCGTCGACAACATGGTTTTCATCTGTTTCGACAGCTTTGACTTTTGTCTCGTTTTATAAATAACTTCAAAACCATAAATAACATCCAGTTTCTTCAACTTTGACTCAGGACCAACATTCAGCCTAAACTGGAAAGAAATAATTATTTGACGTTTATGGTGATAATTATTGTTAAACTGAGACATATTTTTATCTGTAACGTCAGCATAAATAAAAATACATTGTTTTACATATTCTATAAAGTCAAACAAATTCGGTTCTAATTCACTAAGATTCTCAGAAAATGAATTAAACCGATTCCTTTATTTGAAGTTATGATGAAGATGATGACGACAACACAATAAAACACATAATGACAAACATGATGAAAACAAACTGCGTTATTAATAAAAGAAATGTCCATTTTTAATGTTTCAGTTTAACGACAAGACTCTAATTAATCTGAGATATTTTAGTCATACTCAAGTTTTAAAGCTTTCACTGAAGCTGAACTTTTAATGCCTTTAAAGTCTTTTCAGTGAATCGTCTCATCACAGCTTTTCCACATTAACATTAGGTACAAATACAGTCACTTCATGTCCTGGAAATAAGTTTATTCTTATGTTTAACAACCAGCGTCGACGTGAATCTGACACTTTAATGATGTTTAAGGCATTTTCAACATCATTTTAAACTTAAGACGAGTTTCAGACAAACCATGTTTTTCTGAATCACTGATTTTATTTCAGGTCAATATTAAAGTATAAAGTGTACGTGTTTTATGTTTAACTCCAGTGGGTTGAGTTCATCGACACTTTGCTCACGCTCAGACATTGAACTGATGTAAAGGATTATGTTCAGAGGTTGATTTAAAGTCACGTTCACACAGAAGGGCAACAAACTCACAGCTAACACAAGTTAATGATGTCCAGCGATGGATATGTAGAAAACTGAAAAATACGAGTACACGTGTCCTGTGACGTGGTTTAATAAAACCCGCATCGAAGTCAGGATCAGGTTTTTGTCATTTGACTAAAACCTCTGAGGTCCACGTTTCATCTATTCTCTGTAGAGTTTCTGTTTATTCAGTTTTACAACCGGAGCTAAACCCTGAATAAACGTGGCTCACAGTCCCTGAACGCATCGCTGTTCTTCTGTTTCCTCTTTCTCTACAGATTCATCAAATACATGAAACCCCATCAACCCAGGAACCTGGTCTAGACCGGACCAGTGGTGACACATCGAATATTCTACTGTCTGAACCGATTTAGCTTTTTGCAGCAAACTGATCTGGATCTTTCTGAACTGGTTTCAGGTTAAAATGATGACATGTTCATTTTTCATCCTCTGTATGAGGATGAAACTGGAATAATCACGATTCATGGAAACAAATGTGTTTGGATTCAAAACAGACTGGATTCTCATTTTACCACCTATAAACAGTTTCATTCAATTTGTGTGGATTAAATGTCCTTTGATGAACTGTTATCCTTTTAACGACTGACTGTAATTTTAAATAAACTTCAACATCTAAAAACACCCAAGGCGAGGCCGACACCTCAGATCAAAACCACAGAAATAATCGAGACCCAGTGAAACATCACAACAACAAACATTTAGAAAAGGAGAGATTTGTGATGAAAAACACTGATCAAATACATTTTTAACTTGTTCACATTGTCAGTAAAATCACATCCAAATGTTTCAGCGTTTTCTTTTACTTCACAAACATTTTATCCCTATAGTTCTGAATGTTCTATGTCTACGTTTGTGACAAGTTTCTCATGTTCTGACCATAAAGAAGAGTTTAAAACCATAAATGAGCATCTGGTTTCTTCAACTTTCACTCAGGACCAAACCTCAGTCTTTCAACTGTAAAGGACTGCTGATCTGACACGTATCCATGTGGACTGATGTGAACATCTTCGGCTCAGCTCCATCTAAAAACACCTGATGTCAGTCGGTGATGGATTTAGAGACTGACCTCTTTATTTTTTTAATCTTGTACCTGGGGTTGTCAAACCGGACCGGGCCTTTAGGAAGTTTATACGGATCCGCTTCTGGATCCTGACTTTGGAGGCGGTGGGAGCAGAGGAGGAGGACGACGACGAGGAGCTCCATCCGCCGCCCCCTCCCCCCCGCTCTCATCACCCCTCCAGGCCTCCGCAGCACCACCAGCACTTCCACTAAACCCAGTAAACCCAGCAGCAGCACACTCACCAGGTTCTCTATGGCAGCCTGCTCCAGAAACTTCTGAGCCGCCTCCAGTTCATTCCGATCTGAGAGAGGGGAGAGGAGGAGGAGGAGGAGAGGGTTATTCAATGAACTACCGAAGCTAATTAGCTCCACAAGCTAACACTGGGCTCCACGTCTGCACGGGAGCCGCGAATTAACAACACTGAGAACAAAACAGGAATGTGGTTTAATAAACATCCTCCCTGGGTCACATTAAAGTTTAATCCGTCTGAGGAGACGCCGGCACCGGCCGCGGCGGCAGCGGCGCGGCTCGAACATGCGTGGAGGCTCCGCTAGCATGCTAACATTAGCCGGGCACATTCGGAGGGGCAGAAATAAAGTTTTTAACGCACGCAGCAAACTCTCTAAAACAATATTAAGTCGGTTTAGAGCAGATGGGGAGTGTTATCAGGCAGAAAGCGGGGGTTGGAGCGCAGAGGAGCGGCTGTAAAGTAGCCGGGACAGGCGTGCGAGGAAGCGGCCGATCACATTGAGGCTAACGCGGCTAGCGGGGTTAGCCTTCATGTGATCGGGCATGGGCAGGGTCGAGCCCAATGGAACTGGTCCGGAGCGGCGCTGAATCCGCAGATTACCTCCTGACAGCGGGTTTAACCCCCCACGGACTGACAGACAGGATCCCACCGCTGTCAGAGCGCCGGTTCCCCCGGTTATATGCTCAGTCAGCGGGGTTTTCTGCTTTCCCTGAGGCCGCAGTGTTAGCATCGGAGCTAACGAGGCATTTCCCTCCTTGAAAGTTTCCCCCGCGGCTCCGCGGAGCTCCAGGCCGGGTAACAGCAGCCCACCCCGGTGCTCTGCGGCTGCCTGTCCGGGTCCGGAGGTGCTGACTCACCTGGAGACACGGTTTTCTCCAAGATGGTGATGAGCTCCATTCCGTCCGTCGGTCCGTCCGTCCGCCGGCAGCCGCTCTCTGTCGCTGTTCTCTCGGTCTCTTTGCTCGCAGGTCTCGGTTGCCGCGCACCGCAGCGGAGCGGATTAGATTCGTTCCACAGCGGGTTTCAGCCGCGGGGCGGATTCAGAGAAGTAGAAAAGGCGGATTCTTCTCCTTCTCCTTCTTCTTCTTCTTGTTTCCCGGTCGCTCTCCGGTTTAACGGCTGAAACCCGTTCTCATCCTGTGTTGTCGGGAGGGAAAGGGCCGCGCGCTTCTCTCCCGCGGAAGGATATCACGCACTGTGACGGCGACATGAGGCCTTCAGGGGACGTCGGACATTTTAAGACCACGGCAGCGCGAAGGACACACCTCAGCAACTCCCACCATGTACAAGAAGAAATAAAAGTAAATACTATTAAATAGTATTAATAGACTATAAAACTGTAAAAGGACATATATACATTTTTAATATTGTGCACAAAATATACATAACATTTCCAAAAAATACAACTAAACCCATAAATGCATACTATTTAGGAATAATAACTACAACTCTTAGTTAAATTGTAAAGCTGGAGTGTAAAAGATCATATATATTTATCTATCTTTAATTAATCTCTGTTTGCACTGGAGCTTTACAGTTTTTTTAAAAAACTAATTTTACACAGAAGCAAATCAACAGCAAAAGCAAATCAATGCATAAAGAAATAAATACATTTGTAGGAATAGCTCATTTCCTCATCTATCTATTTTAATTTTTATAAAATAATATTGTATTTCATCCTCTTCAAGTTATTATGTGTTAATGTGTGTTAATTCACAACACAAACAGAAAACAATGAAAAAATACAGTTATACGTCACAGTTATATCTTAGTTAAATTGTAAAACTGAGTTTAAATGACAATGTGACGCTTTACTTCTAAACGGCAATCAGTTAAAAAAAGAAAGAAAAACTGTACTTAAAGGTATATACATACATGCAGTATGCGTACATATACACATATATGTGTATGTGTATATGTACATATTTAATGCAGTCCATGGACCACGTCATTATGGGCTGAACCATAGACTGTGTATAAAAAGTGTACAGAGTCTCCTGTTGTTGTTTTTTGAGCCATGTGACCATATTTGGACAAAAGGGGCGGAGCTGCAGGAGGGTGAGGGATCATGTGTGAGCTAACTGTAAACTTCATCAAACATCATGCAACAAAGTCATTTTACATCTTCTTAGTGTAATTTATTAAACACAACTACAGTGATGTAGTTGTGTTTGTTTGTCATATGTGTTGTTTGTCATAAATAACGTGTTTTATTCAATAAACGTTTATTCAATAAACGTCAGCTCTGAAAGTCTGACTCAGCAGAATGAGCTGTCAATCACACCTGTCAATCACACCTGTCAATCAAAGCCTCTATTAGACCTGAGACCTGATGAACCATGGACCACAACACTTATTAGAAGGTCCACATAAAACCAATGAGACCACAATGACTCCTTAGTATTTATAGAGACAAGTTCAATGGAAGTCTATGGAGCCAGGGCTTTATGGAGCAGCACCTAGTGGCCGTCAGCGGAATTACACTGGAACAAACTAAACAACTGGGTTCACTTTGGAGACCAGGTCCTGAGTCCTTCACTGCACATCATCTGTCATCACTTATTGTCCCCTTTTCTTTCTATAGCTCAAAAAATACTTCATTTTAAACGTGTACATCTCATGTAAACTCATGACTGTCTGTAAGTAGATCTCAGACTGTATTATGTGTGTGTTTTTTATATTATTACTTTGCTTTGGTTCTGTTTTTATTATCTTATGTTGTGTTCCTGAAGCACAGACTATTTATTTCTTTGTATAGTTTTATACTTTGCTGATAATAAAACAGATTGTGATAAAAATCGATTTTCCTGTAGCACCTGAATGCAGCGTTTCAATCCTCTCGCCTCTCCCGCGCGACCCCATCAGCGCTTCTCACGCCCTCCCGCGCGCGACCACGTGCGCACTTTTGAATCCAAATGAACTTTAAATATAGTTCAATTATTGATTGAGAATCAATTATGAAGTAATAAAAACATTTCTGCTGATTTAAGACAGTTTGAAGTTTTAATTTATGTAAAACACCACATTTTAAATCAATTAATAAATTGTTTAAGATGAAAAACATTAAAGGTCCCATATGTTCACCCTTTAAGTTCTATCTATTCCATGTATATGTGTCTATCATAGACTTCTGTGATG
>JAPQRN010000624.1:0-16265 GCA_037367275.1 Coranthus polyacanthus | reverse complement strand
GAAGCCCAAATGGTGTGTGCTAAAGGAAAACTACATCTTCATAAATTCATATCCAACAACCGAGAGGTTCTGGAGTCAGTCTGTGCCACTGAACGTGTTGCTGAGGTGAAGAATGTGAATCTCATCCATGATGATCTTCCGATGCAGAGAGTGCTAGGAGTAAGGTGGAATGCAGAAAGTGACACCTTCAGTTTCAAAGTCTTGCTTGATGAGAAACCAGCTACACGATGTGGAATCCTCTCAGTAGTGGCATCTGTGTACAATCTGCTAGGATTCTTAGCCCCATTCATCTTAACAGGAAAGCACATCCTTCAAGAGATGTGTCAAAAAGGGGTTGCCTGGGATGGACCGCTGCCACATGAGTTGGAGCCAAGATGGGAGAGCTGGGTGAAGGACATAAAAAATCTTGATAAGATTCAGATCTCAAGATGCTTCATTCTCGAGAACTTTGGAAGGGTCCTGAAAGTACAACTGCATCACTTCTCAGATGCGAGTAGTCAGGGCTACGGTCAGTGTTCATATATCAGGCTGCTAGGTGAAGATAAGGTGCACTGTTCCTTGATCATGGGCAAGTCAAGAGTTGCACCCACAAAAATAGTGACTATACCGAGGTTAGAGCTGACTGCAGCAGCAGTTTCAGCAGCCGTGAGCAATGTGCTAAAGGAGGAGCTTGAGCTTAGAGTTGATAGAGAGTTTTTCTGGATGGACTCACGAGTTGTTCTAGGTTATATCAATAATGAAGCCAAACGGTTTCATGTTTTTGACGCAAACCGTGTCCAGCAGATACGAGAAACCACAGATCCAGGACAGTGATTCTATGTTGACACCAAAGAAAACACTTCTGATCATGCCTCAAGGGGCCTCAAGGTGGCAGAATTAATCAGCTCAAGGTGGCTTACTGGCCCAAAGTTCCTATGGGAAGCAGAAGTTGTTGTAACCAAAGGAACTGGATAGCTGTTGGTGGGAGATCCTGAGGTAAAAACAACCCAAGTGCTGAGAACTGAGGCTACAAGGCATGTCAGTTTTCAAGAGCAACTGGCACGGTTCTCAAAATGGACTATTGCTGTCAAGGTGATCGCTCGAATCCAGTGGCTAGCAAAGAGGGTAAAGCAAACAGAACCTCTAAGTGTTGAGGAAAGAAGAAAAGCTTCACTTGCTCTTGTCAGGCTTGCTCAGCAAGATGCATTTAAAGAAGAGTTACACATACTTGGCCAGAAATCTGGAAAATTGCCTCCTAACCATAAACTCTACCAGCTCGAACCACACCTCGAAGATGACATAATGAGGGTGGGTGGAAGACCGAGAAGAGCATCTGCACCTCTTGATTTCAGACAACCAATAATCCTTCCACAAGACAGTGTCATTACACGCCTCATTCTTGCACACTACCATGAAAAGACACAACATCAAGGCAGAGGACAAACCCTAAATGAACTTAGAGCCAATGTTTTCTGGATTATCGGTGGCAGTAAGGCAGTAGCCCAGTACACAAGACAGTGTGTTCCCTGCAGAAGAGCTCGCAGGCCACCAGAGGAACAGCAGATGGCAGATCTACCCAGTGACCGAGTTGACCCCTCACCACCATTCACCTACTGCGGTATGGACTGTTTTGGCCCATTTTATACAAAACAAGGTCGCAAGGTCCACAAGCGGTATGGTCTCCTTTTCACGTGCCTATGCTCCAGAGCTGTTCATGTGGAGATGTTGGAAGACATGACAACGGATGCACTCATGAACGCTTTACGTTGTTTTATAGCCATCCGAGGAGCTGTAAGACATATAAGATCAGATCAGGGAACCAACATTGTCAGAGCAAGAAATGAAATGGAAAGAGCTCTGAACGAAATGGACAAAGACAGAATTGCTGGCATATTTCTGGCAGACTGGCAGTGTGACTTCTGCATGAATGCCCCAAGTGCAAGTCATGTTGGAGGCATATGGGAAAGGCAGATTAGGACAGTGAGAAGTGTACTCAGCTCTGTCCTTGCAAACAGTTCTGGAAGATTGGATGACGTTTCTTTAAGGACATTCTTTTATGAAGCCATGTCCATTATTATCAACCGTCCACTTACAGTGGACACTATCACTGACCCAAAAAGCTTGGAACCTTTGACCCCCAACCATCTCCTGACAATGAAATCCTCAGTCCCACTGCCTCCACCAGGCAAATTTATCAAGGAGGATTTGTATGCCAGAAAGCATTGGAGGAGAGTGCAATATCTGTCGGAGCAGTTTTGGAGCAGATGGAGAACAGAGTATCTTGCTAATATCAATCTAAGGTAAAAGTGGCTTACTCCAAGATGAAATGTGAAAGTCAGTGATATTGTCATTGTTAAGGAAGAGGAGCTCCCTCGAAATGAGTGGAAGCTTGCCAGGGTTCTGGAAGTGCATGAGGATGATGATGGACTGGTATGGAGAGCAACATTACAGTTTGGAGAGCAGAAGTTAGGAAAAAGTGGTGGAACAAGTGGCAGAAGTTAGTTGTTCTTGTAGAAAGCAGCTAAAAATTCTACATAAGACTGAGGTCCAGCCGAACATTAATAACTACTCCCTCTCTAGATTGAGATAGGAAGGTGGTTATTTAATTCTTTTGCAAGGAACAGTCTAAAGTTTACCTGTTGGTAAATACAGTTATACAAGTTAGTTTCAAAGGAAAGTTATAAACATTTATTAATCATATTGTCTTGTTTCTAGTGTTTTCTGAGGGCTTTAGCAAGTTACTTAGAAATTACCTTTGATTTAAGTCATGGAGAGCGTAACATGTTATGTAAGGTTAATGTTATATGTGTTTAGTTATTCAATAATCAAAGGTAATTTGGTGGGAGTGTTGCTGATGCTGTTTAAGCGTGCTTAGGTTGCCATGACAACAAATGTTTTACAATCACCAAGTAAATTTACAAAGCAATGTTGAAATATTTGTTTGATGTACTTTTGGTCATTTTCTCCTTATAAAATTAAGCTAGACTAAATTATTTTAGTCGTGTATATATACGTATATATGTATATATACATATATACGTATATATACGTATATATATATATATATATATGTATGTGTGTGTGTATATACATATATATAAGAAATTCATTTGAATGCTGGGAATGCATGGAAATTTGAATGCTGAAGACTTTCTTTTGAAGTTTTTGGCGTGACATAATGTGAAAGTCAGAGTTTATTAAACCCCTGCTTGACTTCTTGTTGAGCTTCCTGAACATTTGGTAATGTTATATGTCTATGAGCTCTTTCCATTAATGATCTGAGGACCAGGAACAACACGGGTGAAAATGTGGACTGTTTTGCAAGCGATCTGCTCTGTAACACCTTCTTCTGACATTTCAAATAAATTAACATGAGAGGAGAAAACTCTCCAGGCACGCCAGGCACAAATGGGTTGATACATGCTCTTTTTTCTGTATTAAATAATGGCGCAATTGGCAGTAAATTTACAGACGCAAATCATGTTGCATGGATTGTTTATAAAATCAACTGGACATTAAATAGATCTCAAAGAGTTGTCATTTTCCACAGTTGTACACTCAGAGAAGCACACAGAGTTGGAACATTTACAAACTCACTAATAACCACATGTATGCACATGTAAGCTCATACATTCTGAAAAACACAAACAGACCACTTAACGCACACATGCTGTAGAAGCCGCAGCAGCGTAACGATCAGTGACTCCCCATCACTCCTCACCACACCGTCTCGTTCATGTACAGGTCAGCATATTGAAGTGATCACAACCAGCTCCTGATAATGTGTTTCAGCTCTTTAATATGACCAAGTCTCACCTACTCAAGGAAAATCACATCAGTCATACGTGTGTGAGAGCTACGTGTACACGTGCATATGTGAGAGCGGTGGAGGCTCGTGTTGCACTCTTTTCAGAAACACTTCAGCACGAACTGAACTTCAAGATGTACAGTTTGGTTAGAAGAGAATAGAGATTATTTTACATCTCTGGGTATGTTAAGATACTCATGTTCACAGGAGAATTTGTAAATAGACATTTGAAACCTGTATTTGGTTAAACTACTCACATTTATTGCAATAAGTTATTATAGTTGTGAAATTATTTGAAATATTTAATTTCCGTTGAAATTTAGTTAGTTACAAGTGTATAAGTCGTTTTTATTTTTATTTTGAGGAGCTGACTAGGTTTAGTTGAATATTCCACAATCACACCTAGTAGGTGATAGTAATGTGTCTGTCTTCTTCTGTTTTCCATTTTATAGTGAGTGGAACCCAATGTTCAAAGTCTGTTCTGGGCTACTGTAGGGTCCTTCCATATCATATCACCCAGTTTCAGAAAAAAACCCTCTCAGATTCATGATTCACACTCATTGTAGAAACAAGGTGAACTCAGTGAAAGGCAACCCACTCCCTCTGTAGATGTAAACGACTCAACTGAAGTTAATGAAAATGAATTTTCCCACCAGACCCCCGCAGACAGCCCACCAGACTCTGTCAGATTCAGATCAGAGAGTATGAACTGTATATTGAGCCACTTTGTGTGAGCCATGTTTCCCCCTCTGAAGCTGCTGCCACTCCTTCATCAGGTTTCATTCATTTGGCTACAACTTTGTTGATGTATCTGTGGGTTGAAGTCTATTTTCAGCAGCCATGCCGCTGGTTCAGCTGCACAGATAACGCTGACTATAGTCCAATCTGACACAAAGAGTAATGTTCACACTATTAGTCTTTATTTCACCGGTTTACAACTTGTTGAACTCAAGAGTTTAGCCTCTGTCTGGTCCATTGCAAACAGATTTGTTATATAAATCGTTTGGGTTTGTGTCAAACCTCTGCCTTTACACGTGACTTTCCTGTTAAACAGTTTAACATGACTAAAACACATTCCAGGAGGTATGTTGTGCGGAGATGCAGTCATTTATTCTCTCCATATGTCCCTCAAAATGCCTTATATTGCTGTTGTTTGATCTGCTGATTCTCCTACATTTCCCATAATTCTTTCATTCATCTGTCTGCATGTGAGAAAAGAAATTATGTGTTTTATGAGTTTAGAGTAACAAAAGAAGATTTGGATAAAATGCTAACATGTTTTTTTCTGTACAAATTTTAACCTGAAACATAGTTGAAAATCAGATTTGATGGTTTTACTGATTCCATTTGAAACGAATACAACATTCAACTCCACTGCATCTCATGTGGAAATCTTTCTTTTATATGACATTTTGACACTTGGCCAGCTATGAGATGAAGAAAAAGCTAAAAGAACACTCCCTGTGCTCTGTACATTGTGTACACGGTCCAACAGAGGAATGTGTGAATCTGCTGTGGATCAAGAGTTGAACGTTTTTTGTCTGTTTTTCAGTCGTTTGGAGAGTAAAGTTCAGATGTTGGAGTCTCAGCAGAGAGGAGAGCTGGAGGACATGAGGGAAGAGAAGAACAGGCTGCAGGTACCGTTCATAAAATAGGTTGAAATATAGAGTAACAAAATCTTTGGTTATTTTAGATGATGTTATAACTTATACTTATAACTTATAGCAACACATTTACAACCCCAAATTAACAATTTGGGATGGTATCATAAATTCTAATTAAAAAAGAAAGAAGTCAAATGTACGTAAATTGTAGACAGTATGAACACAACATATGTCATGTTTTCTCTGGTCGACTTCATTTAATTTGTAAAAATACATTCATTCCTCACATTCAGGATGAAACACATTCCCGAAAAAGTTGGAACAGTAAAACGTTTAGCACTTTGTAATGTTTTCTATTTCTTTTCTCAACATTTAAAAGATGTTCATGGGCTGAAGACACCAAGTGATAAAGTGTTTCAGGTTCATTTTGTGTCATTCTTCATGTAAACAAGTCTTAAGGTGTCCGTCAAGGGTCTTCATTGTCACATTATGTGTTTCAAGATGCTCCACACATTCTCTATTGTGGACAAGTGTATACTGCATCAGGCCAGTCCAGCACCCGCACCCTTTTCTTCCTCATCCATGTCTTTGTAATGTGGCACACTGTGGTTTTACATTGTCTTGTTCAAATTCAAATATTCATGGACATCACTGTTGACTTTCAAGTCGCACTGACACAACCCCAGATCATGACAGATCCTGGCTTCTGGACTTCGTCTGGATGGTCCTTTTCATCTTTGGTCCAGAGCACACAGTGTCCATTTCCAAGTTTACCTGGAATACAGATTGGTTCACATTTCCATTGAGTGATGAAGTAACTCATCCTGAACTCCTGCTTTCTCTTTTAATTTGCATTTTCCATACCATCCCAACTTGTTCTGATTTGGGGTTGTAAACAGGACTAAATGTTTGTGTCCCAGTCTGTGGTCAGGACTCAGATGGCGGCCATCGAGTCTTTGGAAAAGCAGCTGAGAGTTGCCAGTAACAACAACTCAGCTCTGCAGAGGCAGCAGGCTCAGCTCATGGAGTCTGTCCACACACTCATCAACATGGTGACTACTACTGCAGGTACACACACACAAATTGTATGTTTGCACCAGTTGCATTCAGTGATCATAAACTAGTCCTCACTGCAGATAAGACACAATTCATGCTCTTCTCTAGATCCAAAAACAGAGTATGATGAAAGTATTTAATGCACATTTTAACCTTTCACATTAGGGAATGTTTATGGAAATGACAAAAAAAATTTAAATCCTCAATTTTGGAAACAAAATGTTGACGCTTGTTTGAGGTAGTTTTTTTCCTTTTCGAAAAAGAGGACAACCGGATCTCCATCCAGTTGAGCATCTGTTGTGGGATGTGGGATGGGCAAACAAGTCTAATCCATGGAGGCCACACTTCACAACTTCAAGGACTTAAACTTATTGTTTCCAGAAACCACAGCACACCTTCAGATGTGGAGTCCATCTGGGTCAGAGGTGTTTTAGCAGCAAAAGGGAACCTACACAATATTAGGGTGGTAATAATATTATGTTCCCAGAGATCCTCCATTGGATTGAGATCCAGTTGTCCTTTCTTAGGCTACTTGTGGTATGGTACTAACCACTGGAGACCAGAAACACCCAACAAGACATGCAGTTTTGGAGATGCTCTGACCCAGTCATCTGCATCACAATGTGGTCCATGTCAAATTTGTTCAGATCCTTACGCTGCACATTTTTCTGCTCCCAACACATCAGCTTCGAGGACGTGTTCAATTGCCGTTTAATATATCTCACTCACCATTGTGACCAGAAAATAAACTTTATTACAATGTATGCCTCTGTGTATATACTGCATATGTGTGTGTAGGGCCTCCTCCTAAGAGCCAGGCGTGGAGGGATTGTGCAGATGCCTACAAAGCTGGTCACTCCGTCAGCGGTCTGTACCACATCTACATCAGCAACCGGACTGAACCTGTGCAGGTCTGAACACTTGAGAGGCAGTTATTTTACTTTGCACACTATTACCCTTCAGCAGAGCCAGCGGTGGCTCCAAAACACACACAAAAAAGGCCTTTCCTCTACTTGTCCTGTAGGTGTACTGTGACATGGAGACGAATGGTGGAGGCTGGACTGTGTTTCAGAAGCGAGTTAATGGTAGTGTGGACTTCCAGAGGAGCTGGAGGGAATACAAGATGGTGAGGTCACTGGAAACCCATTGTGGGAGTTAGGATTAGGGTTAGGGTTACATTTGTGCTACATTTGAATTGATGTAGTTTAGGTAGTGTTTCAGCCACATGTTAAACACAGAAAGTAGAGGATGTTTCATTTCAAATGAAGTCTAATACATGCATATTGGCCTTTTACAAGCCTAACCCTTGGTAAAGAGTGGATGTTAATGGGTTAATAGAACTGTAGATTCTTTAATCATTTTGATGATCATACCTCACCTCCTTGTCCTCCTGCAGGGCTTCGGGGACATGTTAGGAGAGCACTGGCTGGGTAATGAAGTCCTTTACCTGCTCAGCAGTGAGGGTCAGTACTCTCTGAGAGTGGAGGTGAAAGACTGGGAGGGAAACTCCGCCTACTCCCAGTATGACCGCTTTAGACTGGCCAGTGAGAGACAGCAGTACAGGTAACATATTACAAATACACATTACATCTGCATGATGTTCACACGCTGATTAAGACACATTCTTACGCCCAAATAAGGGTACCCTGTGTGTTGAAAATGGACGCCAGTGGCTCATGACCAAGTGGCAGTATGTGATGGGAGTGAGAACGGCCTCCTGAATTAGAAAATCCTAAAATTTTAAATGAATCATCCACCCAGTGAATCTCTTTTGTTCCTGCAGGTTGTATCTGAGGGGTTACAGTGGTACAGCTGGGAGGCAGAGCAGCTTGGCCACCCACGGGACAGGCTTCAGCACCCGAGACCAGGACAACGACAACTGTGACCACTGCAAGTGTGCCCTGATGCTCACTGGAGGTAAACACTCTCCTCTCTGCTCTGTCCTTCTGTGATTCAGGTTCAAAGAAAGCTCCCTGGGTCAGTTTCTGGATAATCACACAAGGAGAATCTGAATTCACAAGTATGAGATCACGTTCTGTTCATAGATGATAACAATGTCAAGGAGAACAGAATGATATAATGAGAGTATTAAAATTTCATTAAAAGATATTTTTCTGTCATAAATCTACTAATCCTAATCCTACTAGTCCTGATTCCAAAAACACAAGGATTTTTGGATCTTCATCTTTCAAACATGTGTCTGTGTCACCCTTGAGTGCACTACCCTTCACCTCATGTCAACGGCAACACAAACAGCTCTCATGCTCCCCTCAATGATTTCTGATCGCAGATTAACTTTAATCGCTTCAGCAAAAACTCATACTCCCCGAGGAAAAGACTCTAGTGGTCAGCGTTAGTGAGTCATGTAAAATCACAGCAATTTACAGAGAACAAAAACCAGAGAGTGACAGGAGAGAAGAAACAACAGAGGGAATGAGAGAACTGAAAAGACTGAGACAACAAAGGAAGGAGAAAGAAAATGGTATTATTAGAAATTTTCTAATAATAAGGAGCGAAACAACAAATCCTATTGTGGTAGGCACACAAAAAGTCTAAATAGCTGTGTTTCTATGACTCCTAATATTCTAATAATGTGAATAACAGTCCAATCAGAATCAAAATGTTTCATTTCCACCTCAGTCATCAGAGACTGGTCTGATCTGAAGGAATTTTCAGTCAGGTTCAGAGGGGTGGTGTAAATGTTTGATAGTCCATTCAATAGGAAAATATTGGCACCATGTAAACACATGTAAAACAATATGATCATTTCTGTCTGGGTGGAATAAATCTGCTCTTTCTGTTCATTTGCTTCACATGGAGGTAACATTATGTGACATGACAAATTACTATTTTTGAAGATGTTAAAAGATTTAAGGTCTACAACTCCAAAATAAAACAAAATGAATAAAATTACGAAATCAACTAAATCAAATCCATAAAAATAATATGAAATGTCAATATATATATATGAAAGAGAAAGAATTCCAGAATTTAATTATGTTCAGTTAACTTGACTGAATTCTATTTAAAAAAAAAAAATCCTACAGGTTTGGTTTGAATACATTGTTTCAAAATCAAGAGAAAAACCTGAACTTTCAACTTCAGGTTGTTGTTTTCCAATTACAAATTTAACTTTTCCAATGAAAAACAAAAAAATCATGCCAGATTTAAATAAATGACTGAGTACTGAGCAGAATGTGAGGGAGGTGTTTTAAGAGCCTCTGTTACTTTTTTGTGTGTATTTCTTGGTTTTTACTTGTGTTTTCCTGTTTTGTTTTTCTCAAGTTAAAATGTAGACTGTTCTCCTGTCGTGCATCTTGTAATCCTCTTCTATAATAAAACGTATTTGACAAAAATAAAGTTCTACTGGCCATGTAAACACACATCTTATCACATCACTTTACTCAGCATCCATATAAACAGGTCAGTTGGCTTCTCGAATCAGAAGGATTTCAGGTCAGGTTGAACAAATATTGTCCATGTAACCACATCTGTTTTGACCCTAACCCTCCATGTTTCCTCTCTGTCTCCTTCAGGTTGGTGGTTTGATGCCTGTGGTTTCTCCAACCTGAATGGTATTTACTACACCGTTGGCCACAACATCAGGAAGCTCAACGGCATCAAGTGGCACCACTTCAGAGGCCCGAGCTACTCACTACGCTCCACCTCCATGATGGTTCGACCTTACGACTTCTAACAGCATGCTCACCAGTGTGAAAGGAAGTCTGAAATCATGATGGTACAACCCAAACACACCATAAACATCAGCTTCAACCCAGTCCACTGGTATAACAGTACAATCCCTCAGCTTCAACTCAGATCCTCCATTTTTCTACTAACATGGAACTGCTGCCCTTCCAGTTTGCATACCTAATTTTCAACTGCACAGAGCATTTCAACCAAAGATAAATTGGTTCAGAAGGTGGACAGTTGTTTCCCAACAAGAACCAAAAAATAGCAGGTTTCCTCTTGAACTGAAGTGTGAACCATTGTGAGCATGTCCTATTCCACAAGTTTGAAAGAAGACAATAACAATGAAACCAGCACAAAAACAGAATGTGCAGTGGTCTGCAGATAAAACCTGGTGCTTGGTGGCTATTCATTCATCTCCTGAGTTTCAAGAAAAACTAGACAGTAGCATGAGAAAGAGTAAGCTGTGTGGTTTCACCAGAACACAAGAACAACTGATGATTTCCAAGACTCAAGAGTCATCAAAAAATGTAGCTGTTACCATGTTATGATCCATTGTGCATTGTGCAGCATCCTCTGCTGATAGAGCATCTTTGATTACAATGGTTTTGGTCAAACCTAGAGGAAACGTGAAGTGGCTTGGTCAATGGCACCTAAGTTCCAAGAATCCTGAACAGAACCAGTTCAAGAACCAGACCTAAGGTGGTGGCGAAGGCAGTAGGTTCTCCTTAGATTTGTTTTTAGGCCTCCTCTTTGAGACCTTCTATTCATCAATCCACCCTCAATCTATGATGGTATGATCCAAAGAACGACCATCCCTTTTGTGTCAAATAACACATGTTGGTTTAGAGTACTTTAACATGTGGACACCTTCTACTGAATATCATGAAGCACAATGAAGACTCTGGTGTCAGGTGATTATAAGCAGGCCACTGAGCAGTTATGAGGAGGTGTGTGTGTGAGACAAACAACACAAAAGGTCATATGTATAGTGTTCTGTTTCAGTGGCATACATACACTCTGCTTTGATTATTTCTGTCTGATGCCAAAGCAAGAAGCAGAAGCCAAGTTACCCAAGATTATAACAATAATAGATCATTGACTGTCTTTATGTGAAGCAAAACTACAGTGACTGACTGTGTGTGACAAAAAACTTTTATTGTGACACTTTCAGCTGCTGCAGCAATGAGAAAACCATGAAGACTCTCTTGACTTGGCTCTGGTGAGCACAGTGGAGCCTTCAGTCACTAATTAAATGTGAGCTGTGTCTGCGTGATCTTACTCCTGACTCTGCCGTGGACACTGAGGTCTTTCAGTGCATGCAGTTGGACTGAAAGCTGCAAAAGTGTTGAACATCTTCAGAACAGTGCTTAGTGATGCACCAAGAAATGACTGCACATATCAGCTGATATTCGCCTTGTTGACTGCCTATACACCAACAACATGACACTCAGAGATGGCTCTGGCTGATGTTTTTATAAAATGTTTTTTCATAAATGAGTATGACTGAGTTTGTGATGAAGAGCTAAAAGACTTTTTTCATCCCAGTTGCCAGTATAAAAATGTTTCCATTGTACTTTTCTGCAAACCACAGATAGATACAGTATAATCTCAATATAATCTGTAATTGAAGGATCCGCTCTGCTTTTCCTCAGTAGTCAGGAGGTGGTTGAGGTGGATGGCAGATATAGAGAATCCAGGACTTTCTTTTAGGTTTCACCTTTTAACATCCATTAGCTCACCAGTAACCCATTTAAGGGTTAGCATTACATTGGAGCAATATTTGAACTCATGTAGTTGAGTTTTAGTCACATTTTAAATACAGAAACTAGGAGATGTTTTGTTATTGGTTTGTACTAACCACTCCCAGTCTGCAGTGATACCAACCACCAGGAACACCCAACAAGACCTGCAGTTTTGGAGATGCTCTGACCCAGTCATCACCATCACAATCTGGTCCTCATCAAAGTCCTTCAGATCCTTACGTTGCCCAGTTTTGTGCTTCCAACACATCAACTTTGAGGACTAAATGTTCACTTGCTGTTTAATATATCCCACCCACTGACAGGAGCCATTGGAACCAAATTATCAACATTATCACCAGTTCACATGTCAGCGGTCACAATGACTATGTTTACATGCACAAAATATTCCATTTTTAGCCTTATTCTGAAAAAGACAAAAATCCTAATAAACCATTTACATGACAAATGAAAAGAAAAATTCCACTAATATTCCTGTTTACATGCAGCCTTTTATACCCCCATTAAAAAGTATGTTTTTTCAAAGCTGGCAGATGTTCCACTGTGTGAACTCAGCCTCCCTATTTTGTTCTTTTAAATATTTTCTGGAAAATTGCAACTTTGCTCATATCCATAAACCTGTTGATATCTTCTGTCATAATGTTTAACAGTAAGTGTGTTTCTCTTTCTTTGGATTCATCCATCTCTACCAGAGAGGATCTTTGTCTCTACTCCAGCTGACTGGAAACAAGGGTCATGGGTTTGCCACCTGCAGTAAAATGCACAAATTAGATTCATTTTCCGAATGCACTGTATACATGTCCTAAAATCCTCATAAATCCAGAATATCAGCATATCCCACATGTCTTAATCTCAAAATGCTCCATACAGAAAAAGGCCTAATTCAGAATGTCCAAACAGAATATGCTGTTTACATGACACCTGTCAAATTCACAATATTGTCATATTCAGAATAATAGCGCAACTGTAAAACTTACTCTATTTGCATCTCCAGTTCCGTTAACTTTTGCTTAGGGTTCCATGAAAAGGGTGGATGTTACAAGGTTATACACAACAGTTTTAATTCTGCTGTCATTACAACCAGCAGATATTCTTCAGTTCAGTTGGTGGATCTTTTGATGGAAAACAATGAAACACATTGTTATAACCTCAGCTCAAAGGCCACAACAAAAAGAGAGACACACTGTGCACTGAATTAACCAAAACTAACTTTATTTCAAGTAAGTAAACCAAATTAGACCAAATCATGTTTTAAGTATATACAAAGTGTAAGTGAGTCATCAGTAAAGTCAGTAGTGTGGGGCGTGTGTGTGGAAGATGTATGTAAGGGTATTGAAAGGTGTAAAGACAAAATACTAAAGTAACATAACCAAACCAAGGATCGAACTGAAATGACGGCAAGATGTGTAGGGGAGAGACTGATTGAGCTCTGGCTTGGAGTTAAATGACCCAGGAACTCCTGGTCACCTAATCACCAGCGAGAAGAGACAAGAACAAAGAGCACCACCCCCAAGAGGACCCCAGGGGCCATAACAACATTGTCTGTGAACAATTTATGTTTTTGTGTTCAGGATTGTTTATACTCCTCCCCCTCTCAACATGACAATAGCATGTTATGTCCAACTCCTGTTGAAACACCTGCATGCCTCCATATTGTCACATAGGAAGCAACAGGACACCTGACTTCAAGCTTCTTTATTCTCATTATTTTTGTCTGTTTGGGCAGTTGTAACTAGTGCTGAACATTACATGAAAAAAAAATTGAAAGATATTGTGATTGCAATATGAGTCAGTTTCCCAGAGTTGATTGAATACAATTGATTCAATACGATTTCCAATTTGGTTCAATTCAATATCGATTCTAGAGGTCAACCAACAGTGGTTTCTAAATTCAGATTTAATAACAGTTTCTATAGGAAAACACAGAACCAATTAATTGGTCAATATCCCAAACCCCAGACAAAAATAACACTTTGTTGGAAATGACCTAGACTAACAATAGAAAATCTAGGAGATTCTGGGTGTTTTTTGTGATTATTTTACCTCAGATTTAATATTTCCAGTTAAGAAGTGTAATATTAGCCGTCAGCCATTACCAGTGCCAAGTTCTGTAAAATGCCCCATTGAATTCCTTCAGGGATATTTCAGTGACAATACCAAATTTGCTTGGATATCAAAGAGATTCTCAGAGAAATGATGATGAAAACTTACAAGGAACCATCAACCCGGGTGCATTATTTAATAAATTATTTCCAAATTGACCCAAAAACAGTTTTTCATGTAACATGACCAACAAGCGCCAGTAGGAGCATTCTTTAGTGCAGAGGTGACTAATGGGCTCAAGTTTTACTCATCCACAGCAAAAAGCATGTATCCAAAAAAAGATAACTGGATTTTATTCATCAATATCAGATCATTGAAATGATTGATTTGAAACATAAAATCTATGTTAAACTCAGCAGTGTTGATCACTATCCCATATTGTCATGTGAAACCTACATCATTCTTTGCAGGTTTTTGTCACAGTTTACAAAAGCAGGACCTTAATGCAGATGAAGGGTAAGGAAGGGAGTTTAATCACAACTTAAACTTACAGAGGGGAAAACTTAAGATCTCCAACAACTGGTGATAGTATCCAAAACTCAAAAGCAACAAGAGGGAAGACACGAGGAGCTCTGGCAGGGTTACAAAGCAGGGGAGGGAACCAAAATGCAGAGCCGACATGTGTGGGGAGATGAGGGATAGAATGCTGAGGGAAAGACAACAAACTGACAAGGGACAAAGGGAAGGGAGTGACATATACATATACATATACATATACATATACATATACATATACATATATACATATATACATATATATATATATGTGATTGCTGACAGAGGACAGGTGAGTGTGGGCGGAGACAGGGCCAAAAGGAGGGAAACTGCAGGTGAGTGGGTGTGTTCGGAGAACTGGAAACTGAAGGGAAGATAGGGAGAGACGTGGAATAGGGGCAGGGCAGACAACAAGTATAACAAGACACAGGTGAGACAGATAACTAGGAATAACAAGACACCAGGTGGGACAAATGAATGGAGGGAAAGATAAACAAAGACAGGAAGTAAAATAGACAAGGACACATAAGGAAAGTCATTCAACAAAATAAACAGGAAACCAAACTCAAACCATGACAGTTTTAAGAATGACTTGCCGAGTATTTTTTCTTTGTTCTTCATTTTAAAAATACACTTTATGGAAATTGATGAGGTCAGTGTTACATCCAGTTTGTGAAGGCTGTTTCAAACATGACATGCTTCACCGTTTCACTTTCTTCATATTTACTGTGCTTGTGTAGCAAAGATTGTCCACACTGTTGCAAACAGTGTGCATTAATTTGTACAATAAAGTATGTTATAAATTTGTGTGTGATGTGTCACTCTGTCCTTCAGCCAACATAGTTTAAGGAAGCTCAAAAGAAAGAAAAAATAATAGAGAAACACTTTACCTGTTAAAAAATAATGCCATTTCATAATTCACTTGTCATAAAAAAATATTTAGAGGCTGTCATTTTCTTTGTATCATAAATACTTGAAACCATTGGATGCCGTCACATGCTCTACCAGCTGATATTGGCTGAAATGACTTTGATTAACCTTAGATCATTGAGGGGTAACCCTCAGTTACAATGATATAAAGTCATATCAAAACAAAGAAAAGGATGAAAACAACAAAGACATAGAAGAAATGCCACAATTAATGAATAAAAAGCCATTAAGTACTTTTTGATTACATTAGATTACGTACTTTAACCTGTAAAATAGAAACAAATTAGGATACAGGAATAATTACAAAACTAGCAAACTTTTTTTATATAAAATGTCAAATTAATTGCTGGCAAATGTGGTTTGGGGCTTGGAGTAAGTGATGATGTTTTATTTCAGAAATGTGGATGTTTGTATGGATTTGTGTGCCTTCTTGACCAAGTCTAACTTGAAAAAGAGATTTAAAAAGGGCTAAATAAAGGTTACATTTTTTTTTTAAACATTTGTCTGAAGAATGAGCTGTTTATGGAGACAGTAATGTGTAACTTTGTAGTTTTTAAATTGTTATGCAACACAGAAAAAAGTGTTGTCTTTATATATATACATACATACATACATACATACATACATACGTGTGTGTATCATTGTCAGATGGTTCCATAGCTCAGTGGTTAGAGCAATGGTTTTTATAAGTCAGGATTTGCGACTTCGATCCTCGCTGGGGCCTTGCCACTTCTCACTTTATCTGTTTTCTCCTTTTATGTTTTTTTTTGCTTTTAGCTCACTGCTGCTATACCTTAGCGAAAGGTTATCATTTGACTGTATCCATCACCATGTAAG
>JAPQRN010000623.1:0-16269 GCA_037367275.1 Coranthus polyacanthus | reverse complement strand
CGACTTAGCAAAAAGGAAAGTTTTAAGTCTAGCCTTAAAAGTAGAGAGGGTGTCTGCTTCCCGGACCCAAACTGGGATGTATCACTCACATCACTACATCCCATACCTTTTTTTTTTGCCCATTTTTTTCTTTCTTCTTTTCTTCTTTTTCTAAACTGGGCACTTGACGGCTTCTTTGGTCTTTTACTTTGATCCATGATCTTCATTTAAGACTCGTCATCATAACAGGACCTTTCGCATTACCTTTTGCCAACACCGTCTGTTCACCCGTGACGTAAACAAATTTACGTAAATAGCCCATAGCAAAAACCGGCACTGGATGGTCCATCCCAGATGCCTCTAAGTCCAGAGAAGTCCACAACGCTTATGGACACAGATTTTTTTACTGGGAAGCCTTATGTTAAATAAGGCTTCCTTTTGGCTCAGTAAAATTTTAACTGGTGTTTGTGGATGTGACTCCATGTTGTAGAGCTTGACAAAGGTTTGTCACAGTAATCCTGATACATGTGGTTCTATCAGGTCTAGATGAATGACGGTTGTTAATCCCGATCCATGTGGTTCTATCAGCTCTAGATAAATGACGGTTCTTAATCCTGATCCATGTAGTTCTATCAGCTCCAGATGAATGACGGTTTTTAATAAAAGTATAACAGTAAAGTAAAAGTGAAGCATAAAAGTAAAAAGTTGGCCTTTAAAGGACATTTCTACAGTAACAGAAAGCAAAGCATTTTCACTTTTCTCTGCGCACCAGTTTTGTTACATCTTTTATGTTATTTTTATCTTGTTACATTGGTCGTGTGTGATATACACCGAAGGATTGTCTTTTCTATGTTTCTTATTGTTCCATGCATTTAGGTTGAAATCAGTCTTATGATACAAAATAAAAATAATCAATAATTCTCCTCAAATGCAATTAAACTAAAGTAAAAAGCGTGTTTGAAAATGTTGAAAGTAAAGATATTTGTCTTAAAATGGTTCAAAGTTAAAATGCTGTTAAAAGTTCATATGACTTCTTACCGGAAGGATCTCAAGGATAAAGGTCCCTATGTTGTTATGCATCTTTCTTCTGCTACTTTTGTAACAGAGTAGTGCGCAACTACAGATAAGACTACTTATTACTTACTAGAGTCTAATTCTCTCAGTGGGCTTGTTTCATTGCCTGCAGTTCCTTGTTGTAAATCACTTTGGTTGAGCCTTATTGTTTTGGGCTTGGATTCGAAGCCCCTTTGTGTAAGAAGTGGGTTCTGTTATCTCTCTTGCTTGTTAGTGGCTACAGTAGCTTCAGTTCAATATCCTTCAACATCTAGACTGGCCATTGCTGTTTATTCTGTCTCCCCAGTCACCACTATGGGACAACCATACCTGCACTAACATGCCTGCACATTATTCTCTCTAAACTTTAGCTATTCATTTTTAAATGATGACCTTGATTGTCTCTGTCTATAAAACTATTTCTCTAATTGACTAATTTTTAACACTTTTGTGCTGCCTTTCAAAAACATTTGCTAAACAGTAGCTGATCTTGTCATCTTACCTGACCCATGTCAGTGTTTAGGTCTTCATTATGTTGCATTATAATTTAATGCTGATCTTACAGACTGATGGTGCTGAGTCCAGCCAATATATCTACAGGACTACAGGACTCCATTTGCAATTTGTCCATCACACATTCACATTCACCACTCTTCTATTTGTGAATGATAGATATGCTAATTAATCACCACACATAGGACATTTTACAATTTTATCAATATCTGAAAAGTTGAATCCAGATTTATTCTTTTAGGTATTTAGTTTTAGGTAACTTTTGTACATGCATGAGTGCCAACATTTTAGGATTTTAGGGGCAAGGGTTGAAGATAATATCAGCCAATTATTGGACTATCTGCTTTTTTCTACTCCAAACTGTAGTTTGTACAGTCTGTCTATAAAATGCCAGAAAATTATGAAAAACGTCAATCATTTTCTATAAGTCCAAGCGGACATCCTAAAGTGTCTTGTTTGGTCCACAGCCCCAAGATGTTCAGTTTAGTATCATAGATGAGTAAAGTAGTAAATAAACCAGGAAATATTCAGAAAATATTCATTTAACAGGCTGAGGCTTATAGAATTACTCACAGTGGTTAATCAATTACCAAAATAGTTGTAGATGAAATGAACAGTTGACAACTAATCAATTAATCGTGTGAATATGTGTGTTTGCTGATGATGTCTTTATAACTATGAATGTTTCTCTTGAAAAATAGGTAATTATCTCAACGAGACTTGACTCATAAATAAAGATTGTAAACAGACGGTCACAAATATTATGTTACCAACTTTTTCAGCTTTACTTCTTCTTGTTAAGCTCTAAGATGTGTCAAGTGTTGTCGTAAAGCAGGATGCACCAGGGCACGGCAACACTTTCCCATTTGTTACTCTTGTATGTTCGTATATCCAGAGATCAAACACAGTTGCCTGAAAAACAAAAGACGTGTGGAGTGTGTGAAAGCAGGCGTCCAGTTGGGAAGTATTGCATTGTGTTTTTGATCAGCGGAGGATGAAAGTTTCTCAGAACACATTGAAATTCTTATGAGCACTCATGTATTTTACTCTTTGAGTATCTTTGACGACAAAGAGAATTCAGGGCCTATTTTGTAGCGCAGCCCCATCACATCATTTTCTCTCTGGTATCAGACATGTGGATCTGCTCCGTATCTTTATTTCATCATTTAGTGCTCCCCGCTCTTTTAAGTCTCAGATCTGAGCAAAAAGCGACTGAGAGCAGTGTGATATTTTGTTTTGTGGGAGGACTGGGATGAAATGGTAAGAGACATCTTTTCATATGGTGGAAGTTCATATGTTGTAAAGCACACCACAGTGAAGTCCCTGCTTAGAGGAAAAAAAGACCAAAGTGGAGAACACTGGATCATGCAGCTGGACTCTATTCTGACTGTTTACACACATCTCTCCTCATCTTTTCCCCCTTGTTTCCCCTCCAGCGTCTACCTGAGTTTTAAAGTACCTTGAACAGAATTATGTTTCTGACTTAAAAAACCAAAAACCTCATTGTCTACACACACGTCTACACACACTCACACAGATGAAGGCAAATCAAATCAAACAGGATAATATGTCATGATGGATTGTTTGTGCTACTTTTTAATGTCTGCAACTTTTATCTGCGTTTCTTTACTTGTTTTACTTTTCTTTTTTAAATTAAAACATAGCATTTCTATATTTAATGTATATAACTTTCTTAGTCCCACTCTACTCACAACCACATATTCCTTCATGTTTCTTTCTAAATCTACATTAAGGTTAAGGTGTTCCAACAAGCAGGATTTGTGAAATCACGTCACATATATATGAAAACCAATTGTGATGAGTTGCCACACAGAACAAATTACCGGGCTTATTGCAATCACTAAGGACAATTTTGAACAGTGAATGTAGTCTCTTATTTTTGTTGTGATTCACTAGTTTTAGCAAAATAGATGGAAAACTACATCATCTCATTAAAATGATGACGGTTCTTGACTTCATGGTATCTTAAAAGTGCAGGCATATTTCAACAAGTTTTCACACCACCATCCTCCATGCATTTCCAACTCTGTCCAAAAGTAAACAGAAAGACCACCACACTAAATGATGTGCATTGTAGAATAGCTCATTTGACAAAGATTTAACATTGTGCTGGTTATGACTCTCTGCACACAGGTTCATCAGACCAGCAGATGAAAACAGGACTTATTAGTTAAGATTCAGATCTCAAACTCTGAGTCCAATGGAATACCTGGCCCTATTCAAACCTGGCTTTAACATCTGTCCTGACAAATCTGATCACGTGTTCAGCTCTAATACAAGGTCTGAGCACACTGAGAGGTGGTCTGGAACACACTGAAGGACTGAATACTCAGCTGACATGCACCAACTGCGTTATATTAAAGTGTTTTCAAGTGCTTAATATGTGTGGTGCTGCCAGAGCACCTGAACAGTGCTCTGCCTTTGCAACCTTTTTTTTTGTCTATGTGGAAATAGAATGACCACAGTTCACATAATCTAATAGAAATTCATGAGGATTATCATTGCTAAAGTGTATGTCATGCAAAAGAGCTGATAAAAACAGTGAAAGTTGTCATATCAATATATAAGGTGTATTGATTGACAAGAAAACACTCCACTATAAAAGCTGCTGTCAGTCGCCTTTGAGCAGCAGAGTGGTTTGAATTTGCTAAGAAACATTACAAAGCCAGTCTGTTCAACTTGTGTGTGCTATGTTTTAGGCAATAGATGAATTTCCTTATTTGCATAATTGAGCAGAAATTTCAGATCCGACCAGAAGTGATCAGTCAAGACATATCTGGAGAGGCTTTCTAACGCCAGGTGTGAACAGACGCACTTACTGCTGGACACTTGTATTCGAGTATCTCAGGATGGATGGATGTTAATGCAAGGTCTCAACAGGGCCTGGCCTCTGATTTCCTTTACAGAGACTTGTCACTACATCTGAATGTACTGTATCCGATACTTATAAGATCTTAACATAGAAGTTGCAGAGCAGTTTAGATTATTTTTCTGTTCTAGAAACACTTTTTCTCCATGCTCTGGCTGGTCATATGACACACGGATGACACAGTTGCAATTGTGGGTCAAAATGAGCACTGAAATTGCGTTGTTTCACCTGATGAATCTGTGCTCACTCTCAAGTTGTCAGTTTTCAACACACCAGGTACTCCTACAGCATCATGGTTTGACATGCAGGGTAGAAGTCACTGTTACTCCTTACATGTTGGAAATTGATGACACAGGCCAGGTGACATTCTTAAATGGGCAAAACGGGTTTTCTCTCTTTGTCTTTCTTATTTTAACCCTTCCCCTGGCCATTTTTCACTAACCGTAATCATGCTGTTATGCCTAAACCTACCCTCATCTTTTGGATTACTCTCCACGTTGAAAAAAAGGGCACCCTGTGTGTTGAAAACCGCTGCCGTGACCAGCCCTCACTATGTGATGAGCTGAAATGAGAATGTGTATCTGATCAGCATAAACATTCATCCACAGCAGAAAAACACCAAACTCACCAAGAAGAAGAAGAAAAAAATTGCATAACAACTGGGTCTCAAGTTCCACCAACTGTGCAGCAGAAGGAAAATAGGGCCTTTGTGTTCAGCATTACTTCACTCTGTGTCGTCAGTGTCAGTTGGTGATACAACATTGTCTAATTACTACAAATATGAGAGTTATATAAATAAAATTGATAAACTGTGTATAGTAAAAGTACTTGTTCACTATAACTGGAGAGAGGCTCACCAAGTGTTAATGAGCTGACACCTAGCTGTTGCTGATGGTTAGAAAGTAAAACACCAGTAATAGCAGTAGTGGAAGGAGAAGGATTGGGGATAGTAATATTTAAGTATGTAATGATGTAGTAATGATTGCTGCTGACAGAAGCTGCTGTGTGGTATGTGACATGGATTAATCATGCGGTGGATCCGACAGTGGACACACCTGGACTACTGGACCACGTGGCTACAGGCCAACCCAGCACTGTCACCACCACGGGCATCTCAAACTCAGGCTTGTTGGTATGCGTGCATGTGGGATGTCTTGTTGAGGACTAAAGGCTGACACACAGAGACAGTGATGGCAGCGTTGTGGTGATTTGTCTGGTTTTCAGCCTGCTGCTGTTCCAGCGTTAAACTGCCTTTAATTACTAGGTGGAAACAGTGTAGCTGTCTGCACTTTGTATAAATGTAGGCGTGTATGTGTGTGATTTGTTTTCCAGTCAGTCCTACTATAAGTGCAAGGAGAGAAATGATTGTCTTTTCATTCTTCTAAACAAGTGAGCCTCCCTCTGCCATTTAGAGAGAGAATATTGTGTGGAAGTGAAGGTGAAAAATGAAGCATTCAGGCTGAGTGTAGTTCACTGTGTTTTGGATGAGCCCAACACACAGTCACTGTAGTTATATGCATAATATAATAATATGATCAAAGAGAATTAAGACTCTAATAATACAATGAGCAGATACAGGTGTATTGTGTAGACCTGATAGAATTGGATATTACCTGTACATTTGAGAGCTTAACTTCTAGAGTTCTACCAGTGCAAGCAGATGTGCTTTGAGGTGCATTGTTCACCTATTTGTCCTCCTATGTGTGGAACTGTAAGGATTAAAGTTTGATTCCACAAGGAGGTTGATCAGAGCTTAATCACACCTGGCCAACACTGGCATTCATACCATGCTTGAGAAATAAAGGATGGGATAAGGATGAGTAAGTACTGCTACGGACATATACAGACATATACGAGTAGCTGAAACACTGATAGTTACAAAGGTGACATGAAGAACTAATCTTTGTTGAGAGTCAGGACATGAGAGAAGAGGAAAACAGACCCACGAACTGAAGTTTATATGTTGTAAACATGACAGAACCATTAACAATGAGGATGGACACAAACTGACCCAGAAGGACAATACATGAGTTTAACTGAAACAACAGAGAAAATACGTATGCAAGAGCTGACTGTGTCAATCCCAGATGAAGCTGCTCCCAACACACATTCAGGTAATTTCCAAATAAGCAACACAACCATCACCAAACAAAGTAATCATTAGCAACTTATCAACAGCTAATCACTAGATACATACATGTTTTCAATGTCTGTACGCAGCAAATGAAAATAATTAACTGTGAGTGATGGAGTAAAATACAAAATTAAATAAATAAATAAAGTGCATATAAGAGGTAAGACATGGAGGAATAAGGGAACAGAGAAAATACTGAAAAGATTATATCTCTGAAGTATTACTTACTTTAGTATTGTTCAGTAGAGTGTACAACAACATGTAAATCAAAGTGTGGTGGTTTGACAGAATGATTTGCTTGAAATGTACACTTTAACAAGAGCATAAATGCAACACTAGTTTGTTTGCAAATTGCAAATTTGTTTTGTCAGAATCTGGTGTGACCATTCGCCTCACACAGTGCCTCACGATGTGTCTTATGTTGGTCACAATAAAAGGCCTCTCTAAAATGTGCAGTTTTATCATCTAGCACAATGCCACAGATGTCCCAAGGTCTGAGGGGGCATGCAATTGGCATGCTGACTGCAGGAATGTCCAGCAGAGCTGTTGCCCATAAATTGAATGTCCGTTTCTCTACCATAAGTCGTTCCCAAAGTTGTTTCCGAGAATTTGGCAATGCATCCAACCGGCCTCACAACCGCAGACCGCATGTAGCCACACTAGCCCAGGACCTCCACATCAGTCATCTTCACCTGCAAGATGAGACCACCTACCCGGACAGCTGATGAAACAATTGGTTTGCATAACCAAAGAATCTCTGCACAAACTGACAGAAATTGTATCAGAGAAGCTCACCTGCATGCTTGTCATCCTCAACAGGATCTTGACCTGACTGCAGCCTGTTGTTGTAAGCAACTTGAGTGGGCAAATGCTCACATTTGATGGCGTCTGGCATGTTAGAGATGTGTTCTCTTCATGGATGAAACCGGGTTTGCACTGTACTGGGCAGATGGCTATGCTATGCTGTCATGTGGGTGAATGTTTTGTGGATGGTAACGTTGTGGACAGAGTGGCCTATGGAGGTGGTGGGGTTATGGTATGGGCAGGAATATCTCAGCAAAGCAGAAGTGCTTGGTAATACAGATTTAAACAGATTTTGAACAAAATTGTGCATATAGAAAAGGTTTTACATCTTTTATTTCAACCCATCAAAACTACTACTACTAATAATAATACCACTTACAGTCCATTATTAATACCAAAGAGAAATTGCCTGCATATCCCTACCAACAAAAAGAACTTTGTGCAAAATATCAGCATACAAAATGTCATTAATTAGTGTATAAAATCATACTAATAATGTGTTCAGGACGCAAGTTCTAGAGGCAAAAGCTAAAGCAGCTTCAGTTTTTTGTCAAAATACCTCTTTCACCTGCCAGCTCCTCAAGCAACATCTCAGGTTATTGTATGAATTTCACCTGCCAGCTCCTCAAGCAACATCTCAGGTTATTGTATGAAATACTACTGGCAAAGTCTGAAACCATGATGATTATGATGATGATGATGATGAACCAACTTTTTTTCTTAAATATTTGCATAGAAGTAGTGCATACAGACATGCATAAATTAACATTTTCTTTAATACATGTGGATGGAAGCCCCCCTCAGACAGGTGGAGGGGGGGGGCTTCCATCCCATCCCGTTGTTTCCCCTTCTCTGAATCATGAATCATTATCATGATTCATCTGGTTCTAACACAGGCAGTGTGTCTTTATCAGTTAAGGAAGAGGGCTTTTGTTACAGATACAATAATCTAATTGCCCAGGCACAGAGAAGAACAACCCCAGGGCATCGTGGTGATGTAACCATCAGGTAGACCTGGAAAAGAGAAAACCTGCAGGCAAAATAAGAGCCGCCAAAAACAGGAGGAAAGGGAAGAATGCATAGTCAATCAAACCACAATGCAGTGAGCCTTGCGGGGTGCTTAATATCAGGTGTAAAAAGTGCCTTGAATTAATGGTATGGTAATGGTGGCATTAAGGTGAGGTTAGCTTGGCCTTCTGTCCAGCTGTGTGGCTCAACACTGAACTGCTTTTAATTGGAGCATGGAGTCTGGTATTCTGTGTGCCCATAATGTCATATAATTGGGAGGAAATCTGTCACACAGACAAACAGGCAGAGGCAGCAGATCCTCGAAGGCTTGCACTTTAAAGATAGATTAATTAACAAACGGGTTCATTTCTCTAATTGTGTGTTCCCAGATAATGCGTTTAGAGTTAGAGCCAATTATCTCCTAACTCCTGCCAACCCATTTCTTCAAGAAGGGAAGTTTTGAACCCCTCCACTATTCTTTGAGGTCAGCTTAGATTTACAGAGGCCAAGTGCCACTGATGAACAGAAGACCGGCTGGAATTTGCTAAAGTTAATAAACTGATGTTTTGCCTCTCCTTCTTTAGGAGGCTGATGCCTGTTTATTTGTGCTCTGTTTGTTTTCTTATTATCTCAATTTATCTCTAGCCTTCAGAGGTGGCAAAAGGCGACACATCCTTTACTCCACTAGAGGTACAGATACATGTGTAATAAAAAAAGTCTATGGAGAAAGTAGATAAAGTAGGTAAATAGTTTAAAATTGTGTACTGATGTCACAGGAAGTTACAGTTACTCAAGAAGATAATCCCGTCCCAGGTCCAGGCCCAATGTCCACAGTCATTGACCCAGAAAAACATATAGGTTTGCCTGGGGAAGCTCCAAACATAAAAAGTTGAAATTTGTAGCCTAAATAATGAATTTATTGATTTCATTTCATAATTTTTTAAATTTTATTTTACTTCATTGTATTGCAAGTTATGCATCTTCTTTTTTCTTTCTTTTCTTGAGCTGAAGGACGAACAAATTTCCCCAAGGGATCAATAAAATTATTCTGAATCTGAATCGAGTTTCCCTGAAGGGATTACAATAAAGTTAATCTCATCTCTGATGTGTTTGCATCATCAAGGTAACACCATGTGATAGCCTATGTTGCAAAGTGCTGTTTCATTCTGTTTTGTACCATTTCAAACCCTTATAACTTTGATTGGGATTGGGCTTTAGTATTCAGCAGAAGTTACTAGAAGTTATTGAGTCTGTTAGCATCTGCCTTTGTCCCTCATCTTTGTGGCATCATCTGTATGTATATTGTTTCCCCTACACTTGAATTTGTGTTGATATTTAGTGACGTTTGTGATTTTTGTGGGAAATTAGAATGTTAGCAACAAGCATGTTTTTCACTGCTAAATATACAGTCAGTTTTCAATGTCAGAAACCAAACTAAAAACATTATGAGATGTTTTCTGTACGATCTCTCGCTCCCTTTACTGTATGTTTCATCTGGTTACATCTTTTAAATTGTATGCATTTTATGTTGTTTTTGTCTTGTTACGTTTGTTGTGTGTGATATTCACTGATGGACACCAAAGGACCATCTTTTATATGTATTCCATCCATTTGTCATAGGTTGTCATTATGGTGTAAAAGCACAATGATGCAAAATAAAAAATCTGGATAAACATGAAAATAATATAATTCCCTTCAAATGCATTAAAACTTAAGCAACTGTAATGAGTAGAAAGTGCAGATATCTGTGTTAAAATGTAATGTATTGAGTAGAGGGAAAAAGTCTCAATCTGAAAAATAAATACTCAAGTAAAGTACAGTAACGTTAGCACCTCTGCCATCTATTTGCTTTTCTCTTTCGTTCAGTCTCTATTTGATTCAAAGATCAAGCCCTTTAACTGTCCTCATTAACAGAGTCCGTTCTCCCTATTCTCACTAGAGTTCACTCGTACAGCTGTCCAGCCAACATGTAGCTTGTGGGCTTGTAATTGACTTCTAGATCATTATTTAGCTAATTATTCCCCCAGACAGACTGCTAATAAATATTGTTATAAATTATTCAAACCATATTTATGGCTCTCATTTCTACACAAGGCCAAGTGGCACAAGGTGAACCCTATAAATTAGAAAAGAGAGGAAGGAGCGAAACGGTTGGATCCATAAGTTCCCCAGCAAACCTGGTCAGAGAGAGGAAGCTAAATCATGCTAATGGCTTGGGATCAACACAGTGCTAGTAGTGCTCAGTATGGAAGCTGTGCTCAATAATGGGATAGAGAGAGAGAGGTGGAGGGAGGGAGAGAGACAGTGATACATTGCAGTGACAGAGGAGCAGAGCTGTGTGTGAAATAAGCCCAGACTTTCACTGAGATGAGCTGCTCCTGCAGAGGGTGGATCTGATAAAAGAGAACAGAGCCTGTAGAGATGAATAAATAACTTCACCATTAATAGCCTGGGCTCCATTTGGACTCCACAGTGATCCAACTGCACAGCCAGTGGTTTGGTACGGACATGTGAAAGACAGCAGTCTCATTCATCCTGGACTTCCACAGAACCTACTCTTTAGATGCCTCCATGGCACATCATTATAAAAATAGTCAGTCTCCAATACATTTAAAATGCGATATCTCAGGAATTATTTGACAGGATGTCACAATATTTGGCACAAATGCTCAATTGGACTCAAGAATGAACTGAAACAATTTTGGTTGCCAAAGGTGAAGGTCACTGTGATCTCATGACTCCCATTCTTATATGAGCATGGTATCTCATGAACACCTTGAGGGAATTTCTTCAAATCTGGCACAAATGTTCATTTCAAGGCAACTGATTAGGTTTTGGTGTCCAAAGGTCAATTTATAGTCTGTACGATATACATCACCCTTTGTCCTTAGACCCTCGGTTCAAGTGAGGAAAAACTGCCCAAAAGACCCTACCGGGAAAAATGGTTGAAACCTCAGGAAGAGCCACAGAGGAGGGGTCCCTCTTCCAGGATGGACAGACAATAGGTGCAACAGGTGTTGTGTGTACAGCCATTGGTAAACAGCAAAAATGCTCAAACATGACACAACATTCACACAGACAGGTCGATAGAGAAAGAGCAACAAACAACACAGACACTGGAGGAAACACTGGACAAGATGGAGTCGAGAACCACACATCAGGAACGTACACATCCAGATCCAGAGATACCTGTAGAAAGGAGCAGGAAGAGAGAGGACAGAGAGGAAAAAAACACAAAACTACGGGAAAGGGAAGACACAAAGTTAGTAACATGTAACAGAGACATATGTAATACATGAGAGAGACAGTGAGACAGAAAGAGATAGAGGAAGAGAGATGCTCGATGCATCACTGTCCCCCAGCAGACTAAGACTATGCAGCAGAATTTAAAACTAAGGGATGGTTCAGAGTCACCTGAGCCAACCCTAACTTAATTCAATATGATTATAATTATGAAATCATAATTATGCTATTGAACATTATAATGATGTCTTTATTTGTGTATAATGACCTTAAAATGTGAATTAAAGCAGGTTTTTAAAAAGAATTTGAGTTTATTATACACATATAGAGATGTAGGCTGCCTTTCCCAAACTTAGGGTCAAGACCTGGAACCTATTTTATTGTGTCAGTTGATTCACCAATAGCTGATAGAACCATTTGTGTTCAGGATTACTGTGGTAAACCTTTGTCAACCACTACAGTATGGAGTTACATCCACATATGCAAGTTCAGAGACATTTACATCTTTGGTCAAACAATGAGCAAACAATTTCCATTTCTTCCATAGAGATAATAATTTTCTCACACATTTGTTGTCAAACTGTCAATTCTCTGTTCCATATTTGCTCCTAAAGGACTAGATCTTTCCTGGATGCTACTTTTCTACCAAATCATGATTACAATCATGTTTCAAATCACATTGTTGTTTCATTATTTGAACTAAATTGTTCCTGTTCCAACTTTTTCTTGAATGTGTTTCAGCCTGAATGTGATGAATGGATGCATATTTAGTCGACCAGACAAAACATGACAAATCTTACTGCCAAATCAAATCAAATACAAGTCAATGTTTTTTAATATCACTCCTTTCAATTTATTTTGCATTTTCCATACTTGAAATTGTTTGAATCTAAAATTGACTATAGAATTAAAATGTGTTTACATATATATGTGTTAGTGATAAAAACAAGAACATGATATAATATTATTTGATAGCATAACACCTTGAAAACAAATGTAAAAATAAATGCATATATGTGGCTGTTATATATATATGTTATAATATGGTATGGTAACAACATCAGATTTCTGTTTTGAGCTGAAAAAGTTTGGGAACGCCTGAATTAGAGGAATGGGGTGGAATAAGATGTTTGGGAAAATAGGCCATGCTTCCACAAAAACAGGCTAAAAAATATGATGGGAAAGATGGGAAAGAGGAAGAGGTACTGTTTTGGGGGGAGGATGGGGGCACGAGGAAATCAAGACTCTTAATTGGCTTGTTAAGACTTGAAAGCATGAGCTGGAAGACGGGTGGCCTTGAGTTAAAAGTTTAACCAGAGTGAGAGGAAACAGAATGAACAAATAAAAACAAAAACAAATGAAGGTGGGTTAATATGTAAAGAGAGAAGCCAAAGAAGAAGCAGCTGGAAGGGGGTCAGTTAAAGAGGGAGAGAAGTGACAAAGTTGAACAGTTCTTTTTAATAGGTGTGTGTTTTGGACTGATTGGGATTGTGGAGTGTCAGGGAGGAGCTAAATGTTTTGGGGCTTAGGTAGCAGATCAGGTTACTCCTGTTTGTTTGTCAGACTGCAGGCTAAAGTCGCCTAAGTCTGATTTTATTTTTTTTTGGTCACATGTGACTCAGGTCTGTTTTTTTCATTACTGTGATAAGCACAAATCATGTGGAATCTGATCTTTTCACCTCTAATTTGCGTCACTTTCATATGTGGTCCTAAATCAGATCAGTTCTCTCTGAAGTCCAGCTGTGTACACGAAACGATTATTTCAAATGAGTTAGATTCACACTAAAGTTACATTGCTGTTTGGTTGCATCGCTGAGACAGAACTAACTTATCTGGCATTAAAGGAACTATATGTAATGATTCTAATAAAAAATAAAAAATTTAATAAAAATTCTAAAAAAGAAAAAATCTACTCAAAAATACTAAAATGATTACTAATGTGTTTAGAAAAGAAACAATTCTCATGTTAAAGATATCAATAAGAATTTTTTTTATCTCTGCAATACAATACAACAAAAATACTGTTGTTGAGTTGCTGAGTTTTAGACCTTCTTGCAGTATCCCATTTTGAAAAAAGCATAGTGTAATAATAAAAAATATTTAACCCCCCCCCCCCACATTTTAACATTTTGTCAACTAAAATGAGCAACATTTGGTACCTACATTTAAAGGACTAAAATATTACTTTTTTTTCTGAAACTATTTCAGCTGGTGCAACCTTTAAAATGTTAAGAGTGCATAAACTCCATCCAACTCCATTCCTAAATTAGAAATTGTATGTTTATGCATAGTTTGTTTTTGTCATACTGGAATTCATGTGATTTTTATCTCACTGTAGATTGACATTTGTCACAATTCTCAACTGGAGGGAGTCACTCAGTGAGAAAAACATTTGGCTCTCTTTCTTTTCATCCTTATTCTCATCTGCTCACAAATTCCATCTGCTTTTTCAGAAAGTCAAAAATTGTCCAAAATGAATATCCATAAAACATATTTTATACCAATCAAAATGTAGTCTGCATATTGTGTAAGATTTTAGCATTTAATTATTAAAAATGCTTAAGTAAAACTACTTTAAAATGATCACAGACGTACTTAGGGACCTGTTGTTAGTTTGCTAAGAGGATTTTTTACAGAATTTAATTAGAAATTAGAATTAAAAATTAATGGGATATTGTTCTGAATTTTGAATCAATTTTTTAAAAATGCTGTAGTGAACAGAGGCCAATCAATTTAAAAAATATTTAAAATAAGAAAACATACAAACTTCCCTGTTTAAACCACCTTCATGGCCATTTGAATATAGATTGAATTTATGAGGTGCAGTGGAATGCACCATGAATTTACTGAAAATTCAATTCAATTTTATTTATATAGCCCAAATATCGCAAATCAAAGATGTTCCTCAAAGGGCTTTACAGTCTGTACAATATACAACACCCTCTATCCTTAGAACCTCCGTTCGAGTGTGGGAAAAACTGCCCAAAAAACCCATCCAGGAAAAATTGCACCAATTGCAGAGTTTACAAGATGCATGTGAATGCACCATACAGAGGACAGAAACAGCAGGAGGCAGCTCTCTTATGAGGGATGGTTGAAATATGTAATTCCAAAGCTTGCAGCTGGTTGTGATGGATACTCGCTAATAATAAGCTGAAAGACGATGGACATATCTTTTAGAATGCACCTGTTCAGAGTTGGTAAATGATTCCAAATGATATCCATTTCATTTGTTTTTAGGATTACTTCAATAGAAATAAAGCTACGCATCCTCAAAACCAGAACATTTTTTCCTCATCACATTTTATGAATGTATTAATATTCTCTGAGCCGGACAGGTTTAGTGGGCTGGATGTGGCCCACCGGCCCCCAGTTGATGATCACTCCACTTACGTATTGCAACGTTTGTGCACAGGAGTTCCATGTGACCTAGCACACGGTGCCTTTCACATGATGCAGTGAAGATGAATAAGAAAGAGTGCAGTATATGTGTAGTGCTTTGAAGCACTGCTGCTAACAGGATTCCTCAGCCTCACACAGACAGAGAGGAGCAAAAAGAGAAATGGGAGGAGGCCTTGAGCCACTGACAGCTGTAATCACATCTAACCAGTGACCCACTTAAACCCATTCAGCCCAGAGAGAAAGCCCTCTTCCTCATCTTTGTACGCCATTTTCATTCTACCAGGAGTTTTCTCATTGGCTTTCTTCCAGTCTTTGTTCACCATGTCACTGGTTTCATCAGAACAGCATTGTTGTCATTGGAATATTTATTATCATGGCTCCAAGCGATGAAGGCGATGAAGGCGAATCTTTGTTTTCATTATGATTTGCTGATTTTTGTGTGCAGTGCAGAACAGAACAGAGCAATGCACTTTTTTGAATTTGTCCATGGATTTCGACTGAAGCATTTGGTGTCCAATGATTCTTTGGAAACTCATAGAAAATTGACGTGAAATTTAAAATTTAAATTCCCTCTTGGTTTGTGAATACTTACACTGAAATCAATATGCACATGCAAACATTACACTAGTCCTTACTCCTCTCTCTCTCTTTCTCTATCCTGTTTATTTAACCCTTGTGTTGTCTTTACTTTTGAGATACTCTGGTATACCATGGGTTGTATTGAGGGTGGAAGATTGTGTACTGTAATGTAGAGGTATTTATCTTTTTTGTCCCACCCCCCTAAAGTGCAGGTGCGAGGCATATGGTGCGAGAAAATGTTTGATGTGAAGGGGTTTGAAGGTGGACACGACAGAGGGTAAAGAGATGAAACAGCTTCTCAGTGCTTAGATTATAACAATGTAACATTATCTGTGTGTGTATATGCATGTACATGTCCGTGTGTGTATGTGGGCATGTTTCTGTGTGTCCCTGTGTATGCAGGTCAAACTGACCTGAAGACCATATGCAGGATATAAATGTGTGGGTATTAGCTTGTGTGCTCTTTTTTTTTTTTTGTACATGTTTATCACCACCTGGTGGTGAGTTGGGTGCGCTGGCGGCGGAGGAAGCCGGACCGACTGGGCAGGCCCAAACGTGTCGTGAGGGTCTGCTGGGAACGTCTGGCGGAGCCTTCTGTCAGCACGGCCTTCAACTCCCACCTCCGGGAGAGCTTCTCCCAGATTCCGGGGGAGGCTGGAGACAT